>PVKZ01003263.1:0-146746 GCA_004027375.1 Macroglossus sobrinus
GGTGGGTTGCTGGGCCAACAGAGGGGCTGGGGTACTGGGGTGGGGTGGGGGTGCTGGGCCAGCAGAGGGGAAGCCCAGAAGAGCTCAGGGTGCCTGGAGAAGAGAGGCTGGTGGGGTCACACGAGGAGGGGTCACACTCTGAGGAAAAACTTTCCAAGAAATGGGCCCCAACAGTCCTGTGTGAGTGGAGAAGCCTGGTCCTCTCTGGAAGGGCCAGGCAGGGCCGGAACAGAGTGAACATTTGAGGAATCGTGGAGTCAGCAGCAGCTTGACCGACTTCAGATTTCTGAGGAAGACTCTGAGGAAGACCCTGGGCACAGACCTGCTCCCCCGGCCTCTGCCAGCTGCACTTGGTCCTGGGATTGGCGGCTGCCCGCCACTCCCTCCCTCTCACTGTGGCATTTCCTGAGCTCTTCCAACTGCATGGCACTTTGTGGCTGACTGAGCTTGCTGGCATCCCTGCAACGACGAGCTCTTTACCATGGCACTAGAAGGCGGCATCATTTTTCCCATTTTACAGTTGATGAAACTAAGGCTTAGGGCAACCACATGTCCCTGCCTAAGGTTTGTTCATAATGGAGGTGGGACTCATGCCTTTTTATTCTGAACTAAAACCCTATGCTCGTTCTATTACCACATGGCTATCTTTAAGGGAATGGAGGACTAAAGCCGGACCTCGGCACGAGTAGTGGGTAGAGACAGGCAGATTCTGGTGGCCCCTCACTTGATAGACCATCGCTTGTCTTATTTCACCAAAAGATGATCCCGTCAACTGCATTTCTAGGGCTCAGCAGGGGCCCTGAAATAATGTGGATGTTGTAGTTAAGCAAAGTGATTCATGTTCAGCCATGGATTCCTATTACAACAAGTGCCACAGTGCCCCCGGGGAGGACAGATCCCTAGTTCCCTCCCATCAAAGCACATCACTGCCCACCTGCTCAGCCAAGCCAGAAACAGTGGCATCATCCCAAGTCCCCCTCTTCCCCTCTAATCAGCAGATTGCAGTGACTTAACCCCAGATACACATTTCTGTTTCGATCTGCCCTGCCCACCCCTTCATTTCCATAACCCCTGCTTTGCTCTGGTCTCCACAGTCCTTGCAGGGACCGTGCACTCAGTCTCCTGTTTTCCCTAACTCTAGTCTCACCCGCTCCCATTCATCATCTACGATTCCACCAGCGAGGTCCATCTGAAACACCAGTATGGCCTCGTCATGCCTGAGCTCAACATCCTTCAGTGACACCCTGTGGACACCACAGAGCAGAGTTCAGCTTGTTAGATGGGCACATGAGGCCCGCAAGCCCGGTACCTGGCCCCAGCCACCCCACAGCCTTGCCTCTCAACACCTCATTCGGACTTGTGCTCTGGGCCCCGAACTGAACCTCTTGTGGTACCGAGAAGACACAGCTTTCTCAGTCACTGCTTCATTTACTTCCCCAGCCATTTATCCAACTGTGTAGCCCTTATCATATGCTAGGCACTCTGCTAGTCATTGTGTTTATGAAACTTACATTTTAGCTGGTGGTGAGGTATCGGACAATATTCAAATATATGTATCAGGATGAGGAAAAAGAAAATAAAGAGCAGAAGAGGGCTGGGGAGTGCCCTGGGGTGGGGTGCGACATGTGTGCTCTCTCAGACAGGTGGGCAAGGAGAGTGTTTCTGACAAGGGAGACGCGGGCAAAGTGCTAAGGGAAGTGGGGGCCACCATGGGGATGTCTAGATGGAGAGGCATTGATGCCCACAGACCTCACCTCGCTCCCTCCCCTCTGCTTGTAACTCCCTGTGCCCCTCCTCCGGCCAGCTCTCACCTGAGAATGGGCGTGACAGTCACCTCCTAGAGGACGTTCAAAGAAAATCACCCGATCTTTTTATGCCTCTGTGGTACCCCTCACGGGTTCAGTCCCAGGACTTCAACACTGAGAACTTAATTTTTCTATCTCTATTCGTTCATTCATTCATTCATTCATTTCTTGAACAAAACTGCTTGAATAGCCCCAGGGGACCAGGCCCAGTGCTCTGACTTGGGATACATCTGTCACCTCCCTCTCCTGCTCACCTCATAATCTCAGTGCTAGCACAGCACCTGGCCCAGAACGGCTGCGGGCAAGTATTTGCTGAGTGAATAAACATTTGAGATCATTTTATTGAAATACTTCTGAGTAAATTTGGAGATAGGCAATCCTCTACTCAAGAGTAATTTAATAACCACAAATGCCTTTAACACAGTGGGGAGGGGGAAAAATAGGTGTGTGTTTCCCTTATTGCTGCTGTTAAAATAAACGGCATTTTAAAATAAAGTGTCCTCATACAGCATATAGAATGTGGCCACATGATGAAATAAATAAATATCTGGTGAAATTATGCATTGCAAAATAGACTATTTCTGGCCTTTTGGTTATTAAATTTAATCACTTTTGAGCTGTGCCCCTACTCTTTTTCCTAGAGGGAGGTACACTGTTGATTAAAATGTGGGCCCCAGAGCACTTTCACGGGAGAAGGCTGAGCTACATCCCCAGAGGGGCTGTAGTGAAACAAGCAAACAGGATGATGGGGCTGAGGCAACAGTCACAATTTATGTCTCGCTTGATGGACATGTTTATTCCCAGACAGAGTGCACGGCAGTCGTGGGGCGTATGGAAATCTTGCAATTAAGGTGAAGTCTAATTAGTGACCACATATGCAAAATACAAAGGGACCTCCAGTGACAGACACTCTGGTTGGCTCTGAAATGTGATTATTGCACTCCAGTCCCTGCCTCAGCCAGCCTTCAACTGAATTACAGGAGTTGTGGGGTGAGGGATGCCTCTTATCACCATATATGGATTCTCTAGGGACAGCTCTTCCTTCACAGTCAGTCGAGACACTTTGGTTCCCAGAGAAGAGCACCGGTTTCTGAATCCGCCAGACTTGGATTTGAATTCTGACTCGGCTGTTATTTCCGCTCCGGCCTCGGCAGTCTCATATTCTTAATGGGAGTGATGACGATCATCTCAGAGGGCCATGAAGGATCAGGAAAGGGCTTGCTGGGGACTCACTTCAGAGAAGTCGCTCACCAAACCAGGTCACATCCGCTGCCTTTGCCCCCAGTGCATCCATGCAGGTGAGACTGCATAGCTCAGGATGGAGCCCTATTGGGGCTGTTACTACTACATCCTCCAGTGTGCCCGCAGGACCCAGGATAGGCTTCCTCTAGACCTTTCTGTACTTAAGGACCTAACTCCACACCGAGCAATTAATTTTACGTGTCCACAAGGGCAAACTTGTCATAAGCTATTTCCCCCTTAATCCCAACGGTGCTCAGGAGCAGAGGCAGCAGAAAGGCTGTGGAGCAGACACTGACGGCGAGGTTTGTCAGATCCGGAGTTCTGGCCTGGAGACAGCCATGTTTCCTGAGCTGGGACTGGGGTCAAGAGGTGATTTCAAAACCATCAAAGAGAAGAGCCCAGAAGTGTGTGGCATCGATTTATATTTCTATAACATTTTACAGTTTAAAAAGTGTCTTCAGCTGATCCCACCTTTACTCCTCTCTAGAGCTTGCAGGGGCGGGGGGTGGGAGGTAACGCAACTCCACTTGACTTTGAGCTGCAGGCCCAGGTCTGCATCTCAGGTACACAGAACCCCACCAGGCATAGCATTTTGGAAACTTTTTACTTTCTGTTTTTTACTTCATATCTCCTATTTGTTTGTTTTAAATATTTAAATGTTTATTAAAGCATTACGGAGGCCTCTTTCGCACTCTTCCCTGTCCCATCCCTGAGAAGAACTCTCCCAGAGCTGGGATGTATCTTCCTGACCAAGTTTTCATACTTTGACTGCACATCTCTATGTCCATAAACAGCCTATAGTCTTATTTTGCATGTTTTAAGATTTTACGTAAGTAGTCTCAAACTCTGTTTCATTCTGCCACTTACTCCTTTGACTCCATATTATGCCTCTGAGATGTATTTTTGCTGACATATGTAGCTCTGGTTCATTTTTAGCTGTATGGATTTTCACTCTATGAAGAAAGTCAGTGTGTGTGTATTTGTGTGTGTGATGTGTATAACTATCCTGTTGTTGGACATTTGCTTCCACTCTTTCTACCGTCCTGTGTTGCTTTACAAGGGAATTTTATACATGATGGTGAACCTTGAACATGCTAAAGTCTAACCAGGGGAAGAGAAACGCTCCTCTGATTTTGTCACATAGTGCAGGGCCTGGCACCTCACTGGCTCTGTCAGTAGTGATGACCAGGAGGCACTGAGGCTGTGATGAAAGAACAGTGGACTTGGTCTCCGAAGGACCTGGACTTGAATCTTGACCCTCTTACTCATTAGCTGTGTGACCCTGTGCAAAAATCTCTAGGCTGCAGCATCCTCATCAGGAGAAATAAAGACAGTTACACCAACCTCCCAACACTCTTATTGTGGTGACTGAGTATATGACGTTTTTAGTGTGGATCCTGACAAACAGGAGGAGCTCAATAGAGCTAATGGAAAGACTCTCTGATCTGGGCAGAGGCAAGCTCCTGTTGGCTGCCCTTCTCATTCTGCATTAGAAAGTCTGGATCTAAAGCTCAGTCTTAAAAACGAAAGAAAAAGGAGAGAAAAAGAGAACTAAAGAAAACAAGCCACCTTACAATCATAACTTAAAATCTAGGGGAGCCCACCCCACCTCCAGATCTGGCTGTGGTTTCTAGTCCATATGTGCCTTTGGTTGGCCAACACTGGAAATCTCCAGAGGATGTCCTTGGTCTTGGGCCAGGCTTCCTGAAGGGCAGCTCTACCCTGCAAAGCCTACCTGCCCTACCGGGCCTTGTGAAAGGCAGCACAGGCGAGGCTACAGAGGCTTAAATCTCTTCCTCCTCCAAGAGATTGGAGCCAATGAGGTTTTCTGCTTAAATAGCCTATAACTATCTCCACAAGCTCTGTAGCTCATACAAATGCACAAATCAGCAAAATGAAAATAATTTAAAGAGCCATTGGAAAGAAGAATTCCAGACTCTCTCCTTCTGCCTGCAATGATAGCCTCACAGTAGTAGCTCTCATTTTTCATATCCAGGGCCAGGGGCTTCCCACCAGTTTGGAGAAAGTGTATCAGAGGCTGCAATCTGCTCCCTCATAGGAGGGAAGGGTGGGGACACAGGAGCACTGTACCCCATCTGGAGTACTTTGTGGTTTCCAAACACTGTCCCGGCCATGATGATGCTGCCAGGGCCACGCCAGCTTGCAGGAGTCAGTGTAGCAGGGACAGTCACACACTTATCACTGAGAAACAGAGGCTCTGGAAAGGAAGTGATAGACCCAAGTCCTCCACAGGCCCAGCAGGATGGATGCTCCTGGCTAAGGGCTCAGCGCTCAGCACTCCTGCTTCTCTCACACTGAAAGAGAGGGCAGCACCTGTTAGTGAGCACCCACCACGTGCCCGCTGTGTGTGCGGCCCTTTATGCAGCAGCCCTAAAACATCAGCCCCATTATTCTTGCTATACAGCCGACAAACGTGAGGACGCAGAAGGCTGAGTAACTTGGCCAAGGTCATGCTACTGAGAAGCGGTGGAAAAAAGGTTCAAACCCATACTCTCTCCACAGCACACTGTTTCCATGGCGTTGAGGAAGTGCTCAGGAAGACCGACCAAGAGATGCATTCAGCCTGCAATCTGCCCCCTCCCCAGCTCTGCCTCTGCCGCCCCTCATGGGCCTGCACAGAGCGGGTCCAGGGCACGGGAGCTGCACGAAGGAGATGCTGCTTCAGACACCATTCCTTAGGCACTCCCCATCTGGACCCTGCATCATTGTGCTCACTACCTGATTCCCACCTAGCAGTGCCAACACTTAAGAACGAAGGTAAGCCAGCACCTGCCCCTCATCACCTCTCACCTGGGTTATTCCAAAATATCCTTGATTCTTTCCTCTCTCCCTCCAAACCACCCCAACACATTGGTGCCAACATGATCTTTCAGCAGCTGTCCCTGGTCTTCAGAGTCTAGCAGCTCAGCCTGGGACCAAGGCCCTCCATGAACTCACCCCTACACACCTCTCCAGCCTCCTCTCCCAACACCAACATCACCTCTACTCCTTGAAACACCTACCCTCTTCCACCTCTTGCCCCTTGCTCACGATGACAATAAACATTTACGCAGTGTTTACTATGTGTCAGGTACAGTTCTAGGTGCTTCATAGAAGTTAACTTACTTAAGGCATACAGGAACCTAAGGCCTGCATTTTATAGAGGAGGAAACGGAGGCCCAAACCAATTCGATAACTTGCCCAAGGTCACAGAGCTGGTAAGTGGTGGAGCCCAGAGCCAGGCCTAGGCAGTGCAAGGTCAGAGTCTTCAAACTTAACCACTCCCAAGTCTTCTCCTCCTTTCTAGACCTGGTGACAGCCTTTCCTGGTGGCTGATCAGTTTAGTAGTGGAGGCCGAGCTAACTGTTTCTTACAATGGTTGAAGGTTGTTCACTTCCCTTCCCATAATAGGTAAGAAACTTTTCGGTGTCACAGCTGACGTGGCACAGACCACTGGCCCTGGTCAGTTGCTCCCCTTATGGCCCACCAACCAACAGGAAGTATAAGACGTGTAGAAAAGGGAAAGATCCTCTGCGATCAGGCTCAGCCTTTGCATGTGAATCTGCCGAACCAGTGCCGGCACCAATAAATGCTGCTTCCTGCTTATCACCTCGGTGTCCTGTCCCTCTGCCTGAGTGTCCTGCAACATCAGGAAGGTCTCTTGACACCCTTTCTTGATTGCTCAAGGTATTAAACCCCCAGGCAGAAAGAACAACTCTGGTCCCTGGTTCCCACGGCCCTTGGTCGCCAGGGGCCAGGATTCTAAGGAGAGCTCCATCTCATCAACACCGGACCCTGTGCTGGGCCCAGGGACGCAGAGAGCACACAAGGGTGCCGCCTTGGAGGGCTCACAGCCAGTGAGAAAGATGGCACACAATGACAATACTGGCTGATGAGACTGGCAGAGGTCATGAGAGGGTGCTCTGGAGCAGCAGGAGGAGTCCCCCACACAGGCTGGGGGAGGAGCATGCAAACCTCCTGGAGCAGGGACAAGCAAAAGTTGAAGGTCATGAAGCAGAGTAGGCAAGGAAGATTCAGCTGGAAGAAACAGCTTGTCAACACAAGATCTAAGGTAGCTTACAGCATGGTCATTAGGGCACCAGGCATTGGAGTCACTCAGGATTCCATGCCAGTGCTGGCTCCTTCTAGTCACAGCTGTGCCATCTGGGACAAATTACTCAACCTCTTTTAAGTCACTTTCCTCATCTATGAAGTGGGAATGGTGATAATAATCTGCTTCACAGGGTTGTGTGAGAAATAACAAAGAGTTCCTAGCACACAGTAAGTGCTTAATAAATATCTGTTAATTAGAAAATATCCTTAACTATGTATCTGCACCTAGCACACAGTAGGGGCTCAGGAAAGGGGAGAGATGAGTTTACAGTATCCTGACCTCATTTGCCAACAGCCGGAAGAGAAAGAGACAATGTAATACAATGCTTGAGAGTAGAGATTAGGGGCAAGCTGGGCTGGGAGGTTTGGAAACCTGCAGGAAAGAAGGAAGGAGTCCTCGGAGGAAGAGGGGGAAACAAGCCTTTAGGGGAAGTGATATTTGAGCAGAGTCTTCAAGCCTGGGGAGCAGAGGCTTTCCACAGTTAACAACCCAGGGATGGGGCAAGAATGAACTAAGGCCCCAGACCCTCCAGGCCCAAGGAACTGAAGGCAGAGGTGGAGGAAGGGGCCCTGGAAAAACCATGAGAATGTTCAACGCTTGAGAGTGCTCCTCATTGCCCAGTGCTGTCATATAGCAGGGGGAGAGGGGTGTGTTCACGGAAACCCATAGGATGGCACAAGGCAGTTTATATCTGTGCTGGCACATTGTAGATCTCAGAAAAAAAGTTTCAGTTAGTTCACTGTTTTCCAAGGTGGGGCAGGGTAGGTACACTGCAGGGTGGGGCTGGGGCGTGGTGTGAACAGACCACACAACTCCTGTGATCACTGCAGTTCAAACCCTAAAGCATCCAGAATGACCCTGACAGGGATGCTCCATCTTTGCTGAGTTCTGAGTAGGGCCGCAGGCACCCATCAGCAAGAACTGCTGAGGAATTAATGGCAAGGAACCAAGGACAATGCTACAGGAAAAGCCACCTTGGTGTCTGCTCCCTGTGTGGCTTCTGTGGTGGCTGCTGCCACAAGTCAGGGGGTAGGCGAGGGGTCCAGTGTGCTCACTGGCAATTTAGGCTCATTGAAGTTTTCTGGGTAAATTTTAAATGCCATTCCTGCGTGAAAGGGGGCAGGTTCCTTGCTCAGATTCTTCCTACAGAACAATCTGTATGAGTGTGGCCTGGGTCTTGGACATTTATTATCTCCATCCTCTCAAAACTACACTGGCTTCCTCAGGACCCCCATGGCCTGTCCTTAGCCAGGGAGAGAGCTGCCTTCCCAGCACTAAGGGAGAGAGTCGCCTTCCCAGCACTGATATTGAGCAACCCTGGCATTTGTCATTGCTTCATCTTTGGGGTCTTAATTAGGGCCTGGATTAGGGTCTGAGCCTCCAAAAGAGTCTTTGATTTTTGCCATTTTTTCATTCAATAATTTTTTAATGAGCATATACTTTATGCCAGGTGCTGGAAATAGAGCAGTGAACAAAACAGAAACCAAGATGTTAAAGTGGATAATGAATGTAATTATGATAAAGTTTGCGAATTATTTGAAGAACAGGGAGAGAAAATTGGCAATGCAATTTAGATGCCTATCAACAATTCTGGCTATTGTTTGTTTGTTTGGGGTATGTGGGTGTTGGTGCAAAGACAGGGGGTAGGTGCCTGGGTCTCGCTTTCTTCATCACATCTTAGACACTAGAAAGGGACACAGAAAATGACTGAAACAGGGATGATTCACCCAGCTGATTCCTGAGATTTTAAAATTCACTCGAAATGGCCCTCTTCCATCACCTCATCTAATGGAAGGCAGGCGGCCAATCCCACTTTGCATGTGGGAAAGTCAGTCTCAAAGTGATGGGACTCACCTCCAAAGTCACACAGCATTTAAATGGCTGCAGAGCTGGCTGTGAGTCTCAATCACTGTCCCTCCTTCTTCTCCATCCACAGCTTCTGCTGGTCACGGCCCATGAGTTTGACATCACCATGATAGAATTATGTGGCACTTACCACAATTATAATATGGAAAAATGGCATTGTTTAGAACAGTGGTTCTCAAAGTGTGGCCCCCAGACCAGCTGCATCAGCAGCACCTGAGAACCTGCTGGGAATATACATTCATGAGGACCACCATACCAGCTGAATCAGAAGCTCTGGACAGGACTGGGGATATGGGTTTTAACAAGCCTTCAAGGTGATTCTGAGGCAGGCTATTGTTTTAGAACCACTGATACAGAGAAGAGAGCTTCGGATTTTGGATTTTGCCTCGGGAGACTTGGGTTTAAGTTTCATCGATTTAATATGTGACTCAGAAAATTCAAATTACCCTTCGTTATAGCCTATTTCCTCATCTTCAAAATAAAGATACGTCATAGAAATTGCTCTGAAAAATCACAAGGAGATCTGTTAAAATATTTTATATTATTAGTCAACATGATAATAAAGCCATTTATTAATTTATTTAATAAGCATGTATTGAACACCTAGTCTGCTGGATCCAGGCCACCCATGCTGGGAGCACCCATTCTGCTGCCGTTTAGAAGCCACTGGGCTAAGGCTCAAGCCAGCAGTTCCGTTGGAAGAGACAGAGTTAAGTCCATTGTAGACAATCAATCCTTCACTACGGTTCTTTACATTTAAAATGCAAAGGATGGGGCTGCATCTCTGGGCTGAGGACAGGTGCCCACCCTGCCAGGAACGTGAAGCAAAATGACACGGGTTTGGCCAGGACGTATTCTGGGCCAGGCTCCTAGTAACACATTTTTCACTTGGGATTTCACTGAATCCTTAGAGGAAACCCTCCAATGCTGTGTTATTGGTCCTGTACTACCAGGAGGAAAAGAGGCCTAGAGAGGGACATCACTTGCCCAAGGCCTCAGAGCTGGTCAGGATGTCCAGAGTTGGACATCACCATGTCTGATGAAAAAATGTGTCAGTGAAAGGAAGGCCATTTGTGTGGACTCAGGATGCTAGGAGCTGAGCGCTTCCCCAGGTGGCTTTTATGCCAGGAACTTCCTAGTATGCTTTTCCATTTTGTCCTCTCCACATTGCAAGGGAAGAATCCCTATCTGCATTTTTCTGATGAGAAATCAGAAATTTAGGGAAGGCTGTGTCTACCTGGAGAGATGCAGCCTGGATTCAATCCTAGGTCCACCCGCCCCCACATCTGTCCATGGCTAGGCTTTTCTCCAGAGGAACTCTAGGGACCCCTGCAGGGGCTGGGGGGAGGGTATAGGCAAGAGCAACCCTTCACCCCTGCCCACTTCCTGTGAGTGCCATTTAAAAAAAAATCTTGTTTCATTTTCTTCATGAAAATGTTTCTTTTATATTATAATTTGTTCTTGCTTGTTGTTTACCCATAAAATGTTTTAAGGTACCAGTTAAAATGAACTCTTCCTTCCTCCCTCTTCATACTTCCCCCTGGCCATCTTGGAGTAAAACCGAGGCTCCAGGTAGACAAGATGAATTTAATGTCCCGTATTTCCCACACTTCT
Source organism: Macroglossus sobrinus (assembly GCA_004027375.1). Classification (NCBI taxonomy): domain Eukaryota; kingdom Metazoa; phylum Chordata; class Mammalia; order Chiroptera; family Pteropodidae; genus Macroglossus; species Macroglossus sobrinus. The sequence continues at coordinate 10,642 of PVKZ01003263.1, forward strand.
TAGATACCTCTTGTCCCCGTGACAGGGGCCCAGCCAGGGCTTCCTACCCCATGCTGACGCCCTCACAGCATTCTGGTCCTCGCTCAGATCTCACATTCAGGATGAAACCTCCCCTGGCACTCTACTAATGAGTCAGGCTTCTCCCCACACTCTCAATCTGTCTCTCCTGGCTCTCCTTTTCCCTTTTTTGTGACACTTATCACCTTCTACAGCCTTCTCATTTATTATGGGTACTGTTTATCTTCCTCCCATCCCATTCTACCTCCACTAGTGTTTAAGCTCTTTGTGGTTTTCTTCACTGATATGTCTCAGGCATTTAGACTAGTGACTGACATGCAGTAGTCAATAAATATTTGTCGAATGATTAAACAATTACTCATGGGGGAACTTCTAGATACAATAATGAGGCTAGAATACTGAATCTCTCTCCCCATTAGCTAATGAAGCAGTAAATGCCCAAATATTTGAGTACCAGATTAGATGTGGCTGATAGGATGTATTCTGGAAAGGTGCAAAAAGCACGGGGTTTGAAGTGACACTTGAAATGTGACTTCCTGGTCAGACCTGACCATCAGTGCCTATCAGAGTTTTGGGCACAGGAAAGGTACTCAGTATGTTTAAGATGAATGGAGGGAGGGCTGGATCAACAAACAAATGATCAACTTATAGCCATTCTCATCTTTCAGGTGTAAGCTCTAATTTTACATCTCAGAGCCCTTCCCTGATCACACACTGATGGGGGCAGACCTAGCTACTAGAATAATCCAGCTCAGAGAAAGCTAATGAGTAGAAGTGGGGTCTTTAGTAGAGGACCATCTGGCTCTTTCTTTTTCACTGAACTAAACAATATTATTGATAACTAGGTGAAGATACAAAAGATGATGTTTATGTACTATAAAGCTTGGAGGAAGGCTATATCAGAGAAGAAAATTCCATAAGGGTCTCAGATAATCAAACATCTGCATAGACAATTCACATAGGAGGAAGCTGAAAAAATACACCTGTATAGAAAGCTAATTTGCCAAACTTCATTAAAAAATTCCAAATACTCATGAAGTTGTGGGGAGGTGGCACATGCATGTCTACCCTGCTTGAGACACGAAATAACTTTTCAGAAAATAATATAACAACATGTGGAAAGGACTATAAAAATGTTCTTGCCCTCTAACCCAATTTTAGCTCACTTTTGGGAATTTACTCTTAGAAACAAACAACCGTAAAGGATAATGGTAGCATTATATCTACTGGTCAGAAACTAGCGACGGCAAAACATACAGTTGAAGAGATAAGAAGGAAACCATGGCTCAGTGGGAGCTACGGAAATCAGGCAGCAGAGGGGAAAACATTTGCCATGTGATGTTCAACAAATGAAACATGATCACAGGAGTCTGGCCAGCCCCCATGGACAGAGGTGCTGCCTACGGCAAGACCAAAGGGGCCCCCAGGAGTGAACGTGCACTTGGGCTTGGCTCTGGGAATTATGGCTAGGTTTTCCCTTTTCGCTTTGGCTTCCCTCAAATTTTGTTTTGTATTTTAAACACAAATGGAAAAAGAAGATCTCAACCAGCTGGAATGTTGGGCTGAAACCAACAACATGAAATGAAACAGAGATAAATGCAAAGTCCTGTATTTCATTTAAGGAATATATTTAAGAACACACAATCGAGGTGAGAAGCAATAGGAAGAGCTGCTAAAATGAAAAAGGGAAGGAAAAAAGAAACACAAAAACCACATTTGTTGAAGCCCAGAACTGGGACCATGGTGGCTAGCGGTCTGACACAGAGGCAGGCCAATGTGATAACTGTAACTGCACAACAGACAAGGTGAATATAAATATTGAAGTCAGGATTTGAATTTGGTGTGTTTTTCTGGCTTCAAAAATCTTTTTATTTTATTTTATTTTATTATATTGTATTTTTATTTTATTATTATTTTTTTACAATACAGTGAATTAAAGAAACAAGTATTGTGCTAGACAAAAAGAGGGAGCAGGGAACTGTCCATAAGCTCAACATGATCTTTCAGCTTTGGAAACCAGAAACTCAACATGACACAACTGTATCTATCACTAAAGATGCTAATTCAAGGCTAGGCCACATTAATAGAGAAATGCCATCCAGTAGTAAGAGGTGACAATCTGCTCTAGTTAGTGCTGATCAGACCCTTCCTAGGGTAATGTTCAGTCCTGGACCCCACCTGTTAGGGACATATCTATAAAAGAGCAACCAGGATGGGTAAAGTTCTTAGGATTAGGGAACTAAGACATAATAAATGTCTAGGTGCTTTACTCACATTACCTCACACTACTCTTGAGACAATTCTGTGGCAGTCAGGAGTTGAACTCCGAGCTGGGCAGCCTCTCTCACGTGAGAAATGGTGGTTGGTGAAAAGATATGACTGCCACCTTCCACTTTGCAAAGGGCTCTGAGTAGCACTCTGCGTGACTTCAGATGAGAGAATCTGAATGATCTCAGAACTCTCAGAGACGTAGATTTTTTAGCTTAGCAGAAGAACATCTTAGTGATGGCAGTAATTGGATGGACTCTCAAGTGGGAAGAATAATTCCCATACCTAGAGGGATTCAAGCACGTCTGGAAAGGCACTGCTTGGGGTTGACAGATCTTAGAACCCTGCTACCTTGAAGTGCACTTTTGACCTTTAGATTCCATGAGCCTATGAAGCTGCTTGGCAGAAACTGATCGATCCCTTCCAAAGAAGTGATGACGACATCTGTTGATATGTCTATTTGAAGATATAAAAGTAACTATTAAATGCCCATGGTAAACACATGGGGCCAGAGAAAACTAAAGAAAATAAAATAGATTCTGCTGGAGATGCTTACAGGCTAAGCTATCATTTTCTGTTAACAAGAAACCAAACTCTGAAGAGTCTTGGAAATAATCAAAGAAAATATAATTAGGTACTAGTTTTCACCTATTACATTAGCAAAATAATTTAAAACGTGGTTACACCTATTGTATGTATCAAGAATGTTAAGATGTTATTCCTTTTGACCCAGGTAAAAGAACCCTAAGAAAATGATAGAAAATACAAGGGAGGCGGGGCAGAAACTGCACACAAAAATGTTCATCAACAATGTAAAATTTCAAGGGGGCAAGGGGTTGGGGCTCAGGTCGGTGAGGAGAGCTCTAAGGGGCTCACAGGGAATGGCTCATGAGTACTGGAGGGCCAAAGACAGGTGTGAAAGCCAAAGTCAGAGCAGGTAAGAGACAGGATAGGAGCACACTCAGGTGAGGACTGAAGGGTGGAAGGAGAAAAGAGGGGAGGGGAGGAGAGGAACACCAACATCAACACTGGTGGCCATTTATCTCTTCTCTTTGGGGCACTTTAATACATGCTCAGTCCTCCATATATAGGTATTATTTTCTGTTTTGTGGAAGAAAAAGCTGGTGTTCAGAAAGATGAAATAACTCATCTTAAGTGAGGTAGCAGGTGCTAGAGGTGGGAATTAAACTAAAATGCAATGACCTTAACCCAAGCTTACTTTACCACTGAGCTGGACCAAAGTGTGCAGCAAGACCTTTCATGAACTGGAAGTCCTATGTGTTAGCCCCACAGCTGGCTAGGTGGTTTCCTGGATTATAGTTTGATATCCATTCTCTTGGTAGATGTTAGAACTGATGGCTATCAATTATACAGAGCAGCAGAGAAGCATGTTAAATGGAAAGAAGATACAAATCTGATCATATGCTATGATCACAGGTATATAAAATATGTACTTACACCTTTGAAAAAAAGACTAAGATATGTCATGATATTTGTAGTAGTGCAACTGGAATGTTTGTTCATATTGTCCACAAGTTTCTATAAAGTGGATTTTATTTATTTATACTTAAGAAAGTCATAATTTAGAAATGCATCCAAAAACCTTTGGGCACATAACAGTCACTAACTAACACTTGTCTCAACTGGAAAATAAAAATAAGCCATATCTTTGTTTTGTCTGCTAACAGAGGACTTGTTGCCAGGGCTTCTGAAGACAATGCCCAAACCTCATCAATTCAGGCCCTGCCATTTGGTATTGACTGTCTTGTCTTGTCTTGTCCTACACAACTCACTGACACTGAAAGAAAGGAATCGAAAGAAAGAATTGAAACGTAAAAGTGAGGGGGAAGTCATTGGTGCCTAGAATAAAAGTCACTTTCTGCAGCATGTCCAAGTAAACAGCATTGACAGAGCATGAAAGTGTAACTCTGAACAAGGTTATGGCAGATCCTCAGCTATTTAAAAGAAAATTTATTTTCCATTTCAAATAACCTCAGGCACTTTAGAGGAAGCATATCTTTTTACTTCGAACATACTCTTGTTCCTTCATTCTAGTAGGCCTTCTACCAAACTGGTATTATTCAGAAGTAGCACTTGTGTTAAAATACACGTTCCCAGCTCCATCCCACACCTACTGAATCCAGCTCTCTAAACCAAATCCCAGGAATGTCTATTTTAATGTCTATTGTCTATTTAATGTCTATTCTCTCAGCAGATTCTTAAGACTTGGAAAGTTAGGAAACCCTCTTCTATACAAAATGGGCTTGAGTTTTGCAAATGTATTTGAATGTAATAAAACTGAATCCTCATAAATAGTACTATTATTCCCAGTCCTTCCAAATGGCTTTAATGAAACTGATTTCTACTGACTGATTACTTAGGCTGAGCCTTTAACAAATTCTGAGATTAATTACACAGCTAGATTCTGAGCCCAGACCATAATATTCCACTCATCTTTCAAGAAAGAGGTAAAAGGGCAGATGTTGCATAGACTGGGATTCTGATCCAGCTCCAATGCTGACAAACCTGGGACCTTGGCCAAGAAATTATTTCACCTTTTCTGAGCCCATTTCCTCATTCTTGTGGATATAAGAATGATGGCTTTGACCTCATATAACTGTAACAGGGCACTGGTTACACAATAGGCGCTCAAAAACTTCTTCAACTCATGTGCAAAACCTCCCAATTCCCTATCAAAATTGGTTCTTAGGTCCTTCTTTGTCACATCCACTTCTGATTTTATTGTGCCTGTAAGCCACGGATAACTAACATATGCATGGCTCTTCGAGACTTACAGAGTCTTTTTCAGATATATCCTAGATTACTCTCTGCAGCCCTGAGTTAGCAATCATTAATTCCACTTTAGAAGAAATGAACCTCAGAGAAGTCAAGTGACCTTCCTAGAAGTGACAAAGGTAGAATTTGAACTTGGATCTCACAGTCTTCCACAACCCTGTTCTGTCCCTAATGCATATATTGTATATTACACAAAGCACTTTCACATGCCATAGCATTTTCAAATATGTATTTCCATTACTATTTTCCCGTCACCTAAAAGCACCTACAAAGCAGGTTATACTGTATTAGTCTTTGAAGAAAAATGGACAGAGCCTCTGGGTGTACTTTTGCCATGCTTAGGAAGGAAAGGGATGAGCTCAAGTATGATGCATACTTTTTCCCAGACTCTCACGCATTCCATGCTACTCATGCCCAAGCTGCCCCATGCCATTAAAATGATCACATCTTAATAACAAGAATTTATTGAACACCACTAAGAGTCCCTAACTTTACTAACCCATGAAATGAGTCCACCCTATGTTGAACACTTGGAAAAGTCCTGGCACATATTTAGTATGTTGTTGTTGCTATTATTACTACTTAATTATTTTCCTCATTATACTGATACGGACTCTGAGAAGTGATTGGCACAAGATCATACTGCTAGTTTGAGGAGAGCTAGGAAAATACCATAAAAGAAAATGCACATCTATACCTCCTATTAGAGAACATATAGTATTTCACATTACAAAGGATTATTTTATTTACTAGAATAAAATTCCTCAGAGGCACCCACCTCCCTTACTTACCCCAGTGATCCTGAGCTTTGCTTACAGACCATTAATACTTTAATGGTCTAGTAGATCACGCCTTAAAGAAACAAGAGACCAAAATTTTCCAATGCCTAAAAGCCAATAACCAGAAATTAAGAAATTAACTATCACCAACATTTATTGAGCACTAAATATATATAATCCTTATAGCAACTCTGTAAGTTAGATATTATCCCCTTTTTATGAAATGAAAAACAGTAACTCAGGAGGTTAGGTTAAGCTCAAAGCAAGCGGGATAGCAAGGCTTGGAACCCAGGTGTTCAGCCCAAAACCTCTGCCATTTCCAAGATACCATGCTGATTTCACAGGCATTACAGAAAGGAAAGTGCAAATCAAATGCACTTTTAGATCAAATGTGGTTGTCAGATTGCACAACAGGAACCTCAGAGACTCAGATACTGAATGAGATAAAAATTATGTAACTTGAAAGATCATTTGAGAGATAAGATAGAAAAAACAAACTGACATCGGGTGACTGTGCCTGACTTCCTGACAGTAACCCTGGACCACATCTAACATTACTGCTTCCCTATACCCCTCTACAAAGACCGACTCAAATCACCTAGGAAGCTGAATCTCGGATCACCTTGCACGGGAAAGGTGACTGGTCCTAGATCTTCCTTTGAAGTAGTCTGCTTTTGAGACAGCCCTTCAGATCTGTAGACAGCAACCACATCCCTTACGAATTCTCTCTCCTGTGGCCTAAATGTTCTGTCCCTCAAAGGACACTGGTCACCTTTACTGTACAATTACTATCCTTAAGTAAAGGATAATGAGGGTAATGATTGCCTACATCAACGAATTAATGATGCTTTATTATATAACAGAATAGAGGAGCAGAGAAGTCCTTGAATGATAAAAATATCAGTTCCAATTCTGGGTCAAGTGACGGGCAATTCAGAGACATTTTATCCCCCTCTGAAAAGACAGTGTTTTCCCCATCCCCAGAACAACACTGGCGCCAGGTTGCTGCCTGAGTCTTAGCAAATCCATCTGAATTCTTTGAAGTGGGAAGTCCAAGTTCATAACAAGCCGCTGACCCCAGAACCCTACTGGCTCCCTGCCCATACATCACCATACACAGTGGGGTCTGATCCGGACGGCACCGTCGCCCGCAAATCACACGCCACGCAAGGAAAACGAGAAGGCGTTATGAAAAATCCAAAGTTTATTGCAAATTGTATTTTGCTTCCCTCCGTTCTTCATTTTTACAGGATTTATTGATATCCATGATTTTTTCACAGATGTACTTGTTGACTTTGGAGAGTCTCTGTGCAATTTCAGTTTCATCCACAGTTTCTTGTGCTATTCTGTCATACAAACACTCTAGAAAGGGAAAAGAAATGAGAAGGCCAAGGATTAATGGTGAATTTGAGTAAAAATCTTTTGAGGGAAGGGAAAATGTGCCTACTGACATACTCCCCAAATACCAATTCACGTATGTGGCAGAGCAGTATTTTCAAATCTTCATCACAAAATGTACTTAGAAAAGTGTAAAAATACACTGTAAATTTACCCTTTAAAGATAACAATAAAACACCCAGGTGCCTACTTCCCAGCTTGTCAGGACATTTCTGGTCCCTCTGAAGCCCCTGGACACCCCTCCTCCATTCCATCCTCTCCCACCCTCATCAGAAGCAATCTCTCCTAAATTTTTGCTTTCATTTTAATGTTAACTCACATGCATGCATCCTTAAATAACATACTGTTTACTTTTCTGTTTTTCACTTTTTTATAAGTGTGCCCATACTTTATATAGCTTTTTTTACTCAACATTACAGCCCTGAAATTTACCTCTGTTCAAAAATATAGCTACAGGTCATTCATTTTCACATCGATGAGTGGTGTTCCACTGTATGACTATTCTACAGTTTGCCAATCCATTATTGTCAATGGATACTTGAGTTGTTTCCAGTGTTTTGTGATTACAAATATGCTGGCACATGTCTCCTGGGGTACGTGTGCAGAAAATTCTCTAGCATGGGCCTAGGAATTGCTGAGTGTTAGGGTATGTACATACTCAAGTTTACTAGGTGATGCCTAGTAAATTGTTTTCCAAAGTGTTTCTGCTGACTGGCACTCCCAACAGTCGTGCGTGCAGTACTGGTTGCCCCACATCTTCCACAGCACTTGACACTGTCAGATTATTAAGGTTTTGACAACCTGGTGGGTGTGAAGTGGTGTCTCATTGTGACGATTACTAATGAGGCTTCCGAGAGCCACTTTTACTGAGTCTGCCATTTGCTGAGATGAAGCAGAGCGAGCCCCAGATCAGGCCTGCCTGGAGCCTGATGGCAGCCCACTTCCTAGCCTGGGGGCCTGGTGCACATCGTTACCTCAGACTCCTCACCTCATAAACAAGGATAACAAACCACGAAGTATCTTTTTTTAAGGCTGCCACAAGGGATAAGAGAGCAACATTTTGTGAGCCTTCTTCAAACTGTAAGGAACACCACACCTGTGTGGGGTTGTTGCAATTATTTTATGTATCTACAATGGTTCACTCCCAGCACCTAGCACAGTGTTTGGCACAGGGCAAGATTAAGTAAATATCTGTTAAACAAATGAATAAGTCAGTGCTCTTTCAATGAAAACTGAGGGGACATAAAAATTCTGGATGTAAGAGCACTGAGGGTGTGGGTGGGGAATGCACCACTGGAGTACATCATCACAGGCAAGAATTGCAACTTCCTCCATTGAACCTGAGCTTTCTCACCTATAAAATAGGAATGACAAGCCAATTTTAAGGAAAGAAAATAAAATTTTGTGTACCAAGCCAGCACATGGCAGGTAATCCTCTTAGAAATGCAGAATGTCAACACTAGAAGGGATCAGAGACTAACCTGTGCTAACCCCAGTGCTTCCCCATGAGAAGTTCAAGGCCTGGAGAAAGGAAGCTGGTATGGGCAGAATCCACTGCTGTCCCCCTCCCCCAACTCTGAACCTGGGGCACTGTTTCTTCCCCACTGAGGAGGGTTTTGCATGGAGAGGCCATTAAAAGCTTTTAATTGACTCCTACTACTTCCTGACCACTCCTAAACCCTACTAATCTTCACTTCATCTTGTCTTGGCTTTTCCATAGGGACTCAGACAACAAGGTAGGGGGCCCTATCTCTCTCTTCAGTCCTACCTCTGCTATTAACCACGTGCAATTCCCTCCCCACTCCAGTTTCTCCCACAAATCAGTATCTTTGCTCATCTCTTTGCAGATTACCCTGGCTCCATGTTCCACTTGCCTACACCCTATTCATTCTTCCCAACTCATCCTCGCCGGAACCTCCCAGACTGAGTTAGGAGATGCCACTCTGCCTAAGCTTCTGTGCTCCCACACTCGCCTGGGTTGTTTTCTGTCAAAGCACGGATCATAGCCTAATAAACCACAACCATAATGTCTTTCCTATAGCTTGGAACACTGTATAGCCCTGGGCAAGGAGAAAGCAGACAATCACAGTGACTGCTGGAATCTGAAGCAAACAAGGAAGGCAACTGATGCAGCGAACTGTTCCAAAGTTTAGGTATTTGGCCCTAAATCTACTTGCTGTACAACTTCTAGTGGGAACCTCTCTGGGTCTCAGTTTCACTATCTATTAAAGTAGGATGTCCAACCGGCTGATCCAGGGAGATTCTTCCAGCCCTCAGCCTCTAGAAGGTAATAAGGATGGCAAAGAAGCAAAGGAAAGAGCAGTGGAAAGAAGGAGAGGGGCTCTGATGGCACTCAGAGCCCCCGGCATGAGCTGGAGAAGACAGCGGGAAGAGAAAGGTACAAATGGAGAAAGGTTTGCAGGGAGGCCTCCGCAGAATTCCAATCAGTCTCATTTCCTGGGTGTGAGATCACTGAATGGTCCCTCATGTTGATTAAAAGGCTTTCGTTAGACTTTAGATATTAATCATCTGTAGTTGCCAGGAACGTCTCCCTCTGCGAGGGAGCATTTGAGATTATTGCTTAATTAACAAGGTTTATAACAGCGCTAATGTGTCCTATTAAAAAAGTTATAAAAATTAACCAGAACTCAGTGCTGTGGCTCATGTGGAAAACTCAGACACCCTGCAAAAGGTCATTTGACCTTAATAAGGTTTAACTGTCATTCTGGAGCTTGTCAATAAAGTAAGATCCCTCCAGTCCTCCTGCTTGCATCTTCCTAAAGTGGTGTCAGAATTCACCTCCTCCCCAACTGCTATCCAGTAAGAAATTATTTTAAAATCAGAGAAGAGAAATCCTCAAACCCTTTTGCCATTTTTATACAGCAAATGTGGCTAAATGTGGTAGAATCATACAAAATGAATACAATCTCAACCCAGCAGAAAGCCTGCATGGAAAAAAAACAGTCAAGCGCAATCTGGAAGAGCTCAAATAATTAGACTAAAAATCATGAGTATGTGGTGGGATGGGAGACGAACTTCAAACCTGCCTGGTTGTAGTAAAACAAACAAATCAAAAACGTTGTACTTCGGTAAGACAAGAAGCCTCTGGAGATGGGAAGCTGCAGGCCCAGTTTTGCTTGGCTCTGGTCTAACTAGCTGTATGGCCTTGGGCAAGTCAATTTCCCTTCATTCCTGTGCAGGGCAGGCAAACATTTATGGGCTCTCAGGGGCTGCCAGACCAGGCTCTTGGGAGGAGAAGACAAGGTAAGAAGAGAAGAGCATAGGCACGCTGGGACCAAGAGGGCGGGGAAGGCCTCCCAAAGGGAGGTTCTCCCAAGCAGATCTGAATGGTGAGCAGCGGCCAGCTGGGTGAAGCAGAACCAGCATAAGGTAGGGAGAATGACCTACGTTCTAAACCCTGGGAACGAAATTTGCAAATTCCCTAATGTGGGAGGGAACGAGCCTGGTTGAGAAAATACTGTAGTTTACTATGGCAAGAACTTAAGAGTTTAAGGGGAATGCTGCTGAAAAGTAAAGCTGGAACTATAGCCAAAGGAGGAATTATGATGGTGCTTTCATGACATGGTAAGAAGCTTATCCTTTCATAAGCACCATGGACTGGCTGTGATACAGTGGTGATGAAACATTTTGTTTCTGAAAGATCCTTGGGTTATATAATGGAGAGAGGAGCCTGGAGCCACTGGAGCAGAGCAGTGGCCTGGACTGTGAGAGGGCAGTGGGAATGGAGAGAAGTTTTTTTTTTTAATTACTTATTATTATTTATGCCTACAGCACCTGGTCTTCCTAGGTGGTCTCCCATCCAAGTACTAACCAGGCCCAACCCTGCTTAGCTTCTGAGATCAGACATTGGGCTTGTTCAGGGTGGCATGGACGCAGACCATGGTCCATGGCTCTACTGGGGCGTGAACCCAGGACGTTCTGTGTGTAAAGCAGATGTAATAATCACTACACTATGGAACTACGTCCTGGAGAGAAGTTTTAAGAAGTGTTTGGGGGCAGAACAAATGGGGGGTGAGGCATGTGGAGGAATGAAGGATGGGACATCTCTGGGTCCCAGGTTAGTGTTGCCACTCACCAAGCCAGGGAACACAGAAGGGGCAGAGGCTTTGAGGGAAAGAAGGAGAGAGCAGTGAGCAGTGTAGTTTTGCCAATGTCATGTGGACGTCCACGGCATCTGGATGTAGGGGTCAGGAACTCAGAAGTGTGAGCTGAGGTCCAATGAATCGTCCTTCATCGGTTCAACAAGTAGTTACTGAGCACTCACTACATGCTAGCCCTGAACAAGAAAGATGCTCATTGTAGGGAGAAGGACAATTATTAAGTAAATAAACAAGTAAAAAATAACCATGCAGAAATTTTAAATAGGATGACATGCTAGAGGGCAATGAAAAGTCTATGTTAGACTGGGAGGTTGTGAAAGGGGTCCCCAAATGAGGAGGAGGAGGCAGTCTGTATGCATCAGAGGAAGGACACTGCTGCAGTGGGAACAGGAAAGAAATGGAAGGAGTCCTCTGAGGTTAGAGCACAGCAGAAGACGGGAAGTGTCACATGAGATGAGGTTGGGGTGTCACCAGAGGCCGGATCACCAGGCATCAGCCAGGATAAGGAGTGTGGAGTTCACCCCAGGGACGAGGGCGCACTGAGGGCAACGAGCTCAGCTGAGGAAAGCTTTGTAGGATGAGAGAGCAGAGGGTTGGAGACAGAGGAGAGGGCAGTGAAAGAGCAGCCTACAGGGGGATGAGAAGCCAGAGGCAGGAGGAAATTCTGAGCCATCAGGGTAAGTTTCTCAGTTAAGGGGGAATAGTCGTGTCCCACAGTGCTGGGGAAGAGGCGAACAATATGCCCTGGATCTGTAAGGAGGAAGTCACTGGGAAAACTGGCGAGACAGGATTAAGCAGAGGACTGGGGCTGGAAGCCTGATGGCAGGGGAGTTACAAGTGAACACAGGCAGGGAGTGTGGATACCTCTTTCAAGAAACTGAGATATGAAAAGGAACAGAGAGACATGGCAATAGCTGGGTGATGGCAGCGGCCTCTACAAAGTGTTTTTTTTTTGGTTTGGTTTGGTTTTGCTTTTTAAGAAAGAGTCATCCAAGTATATTTAAATGATGTTAGAAAGAAGCAATAGGGCTGCAGCATAGTTAGAGGGACAGGTATTTAGGAAGGCAGGTAGGCTGGGATCCAGATGAAGAAAATGGCCAGCCCCAAATATAAGAAAACTCTTCTTTTAGGACATGAGGCAGAAGAATGGGGGGAAGGGAGGGGTACATTTAGTCTGTAGGTGTGGTGGTCCCAAACTGTGGGAGTCCCTTTTCTTTTTTCTGTGAAGGAAGGGACAAGGCCATCTTTTGAGAAAGAGAGAGGTGTAGACTATGATGTTTGGGAAAAGTAGAGACAATGGGGAAGTGGATCAGTAAGAGAAACTCAGAGGACTTGGCAGGTGGGCTTGAAGACAGTGAATGTGTAATGGTCCCGAGCCACACAGCTGAGGTCTTTTCTGCTAGGTTGTTCGGTAGCACTGGGGACCCAGTTAGCTGCATTGACCATCATCTGAATGGGTTTAAAGAACAGTAAAAATGTCTGTTTGGTCCACTGGGTCGCAAAGACAAAGATTGTGATCGTGGCTTTATAGATGGAGACACCAAGATTCTACCTGGTCTTGGTACTGCACTAGGTTTGGAGAAACAAAAATATGTATGATACAAACTAAGGTCAAAGCTAAGCCAAAGCAGAGCTGGGGCTCGACACCAGGCTTTGGGGGCCTGTTTCCAGCTTCTTTCCATCACACTGCACTGGAAGTCAACAGAGGGCCTGAAAGCTGAAAAGCACTGAAAACCGTGAACTTCAACAATGTGACCATCATCATGAGGTCATATCAGCTCCATGGAGGCAGCTCACTTGTCAACAAAGGTTGGTAACTTCTTTTCACACCTCAACCAACCACTTCCAAGCTATAAAACTAAAGGGCCCTCTTAACTGTCTTAAGAGGTTAAGTTTTTAGCTGAGGAAACTGAGACACAGAGGGAAAGTGATTTATAAGAAATCACACCCAGGGTCAGGCAAGCAATCAGCTTGCACATCTCAGTTTCACCTGTTCAACCCTCACTTACTGAGGTCCTACTGTGTGCCAGGCCTTGTGCTAGGCAATGAGGCTGTGGAGCTAAATCAGGGATGGTCAGACTAGTGCCTGAGGGAGATATACAGCAGATGTCTTTAAACCATGAGGCAACAGTAGGGCATCCCGTCATTGGGAGGCACCTGGGACCTGCTCAGTCACATTCCAACAAGTGTAACAGAATTAGAGGTTGGTCACCCATCAGGCAGATCAGGGCTTCATCCCCAGGAAGGCCTTTTTCTCAGGGTGACCTCCCAGACCAGGCTCTGTCATTTCATAGTTAGACAGAGGGCTAACTAAAGGTTACCTCTGATTGTTGAAAAATAAGTGGCTGCCTAAATCAATTAATCATGAGTCAGCCAGGCAAGGGAAGCAGCTGTGCTATGACAGAACATGCCCCAGACTAGAGTCAGGGGGTGTGGGTTTGAATCCAGGCTCTTAAACCTTGTAGTGGTGACCTCAGGCTGGTCACCTAAAGTCTGTGTCCTGCACCTGGACCTCCAAAATGTACCCTAAATCTGGCCATTTTTTCCTACTTCTACTGCTATAACCTTAGTCCATGGCATCATCACCTCTCCCCAAGAACACTGAATCAGCCTCCTAACTGATCTCCCATTTGATTACTCCACGATTCGAACACCTCCACTGCCTTTCTCCCGGGAGTAGAGTAAATCCAGGATGCTCACTTAGGCCATCACGGCCTTACAAGACTGGCTCTCGCACACCAACCTGACCTCACTCATGACTCTGCAGTTGCCTGGGGCTTCCTCATCCCTTGAACATGCTGGCCTTTTCACCTGCTATTTATCCTGCCTGTTTCAGCACCTTTGACCTTCACAGAGCTGAGTCTTCCACATCTAGTTCCCAGCTCGCATCCACATTCTCAAACAGGCCTTCCCCAAATCCAGCTAACAGGGCCCTCTTCATCCTACCATGTCACATGGTGACACATCACAGACTTCATCAGTCCCTGAAATTATCTGACTTGTTCATGGACATATTTGTCATCTGACCTAACACCTAGTGCAGGGCCTGCTCAAAATGTGACTGACTGAGTCTTACTTTCTTCATTGAAACATGGCAGTTGCACACTTAGAGACCAATGGTTAGGAACGCAGCTTCTGAAGCCAGCCTTCCTGGCTTGGGCTCCTGACTCTACCCCTATAAGCTGTATAATCTAGGCAAGTTAATGTCTCTGTGTCTTGGTTTCCTCACCTATAAAACAGGGATAATAATAGTAGCCAATAGTAGGGGTGTGATGAAGGTTAAATAAATCAATATGTGTAAAAGCATTTCTTAAAAAAGAACCACAGAAAAACTCCCAGGACCTGAAATATAATAATTGCTCAGAATAGTAATGACTATAGTATTCTCTCTGCTCCCTGCCTTTCTCTATAATTGATATTATCTGAATACTGACTAGCTGTTCTTGTGTTCATCTTCTCCATGAAACTATGAGTTCCTTGCAGATGTGTCCTCAATACCCAGTAGAGAACCTGGCAAAGAGTAAGAGCTTAGTGAATGAAGAGAGGGAGGGAGAGACAGAGGACAGAGGGAAGAGAGGGGAGGGAGAGAGGGATGAAAAGAGGGAAGGAGGAAGAAAGGAAAATCAGTGTTTAACATATAGCCCCCCTGCCTTTTTGTCTTCCCCTCAACTCCTCCCAAACACCAGAAAAGATGACCTCAGCTGGTCTTTGCCTCATTAACTGACCCAAGCATGACAGCAGGACCCCAACAAATTGTCGCCTAGTCTGGACCTTTACTGCTCTCCTTACTGCTCTTTCTCACCTCCATGCCTTTGTTCCAGATTCTTTTGCCTCCCAAAGTATCTCATTTACATATGCGTGTCTCCATATCTGACATATCCTCCAAGGCCTGACTCAGTGACGCCATTCCCCAGGAATCTTTCCCTTAACACATCACCTGTCTCTCTCCCATGCTAGTTCCTTGCACTGCACTGTATCCACAGCCCGTTTGCCCTATTACATGTGAGCTCTCCTGAGACAGGTCCATATCTGCTCCTGTGTCCCCAGGCCCAGCTGGGGCGTGGCATAGAGAGGCTTCAGCCAGGTGCTTGTGGAACTGAGTGTACCTATTACATTTCTGACAGAGTCAAGGACAGCTTCTGATGCAGTGACCTACCTCTGACGATGCTTAGTTTGTGAGGCGAGAGGGGTGGCTTAGGGACTGCATCTTTCTTTTTTTTTGTGGCAACTCCTGTGACACTTCTGTTTTTCAGAACATCTGTTCCCCAAATCATGACTGCCAAGTTCTTTGTGTACTTGGAATCTCCTTGGGTTACTTGTAGCTGGTGCCATTTCTCCTCATCAACCCAAATCCCGCTTCCCAGGTGGACCTGAAAGGGATAAGAACGCAAGCACCTGTTTAGTCAGACGGGATGGCAGTTGGAAACTTCTTGAGCTTTAATTTAAAACACATTCCTGCACAACTGTAAGGGATTCATTCCATAAATGCTAAATTAATGTTTTTTAAGGGAAATACTAAAACTTGTTTATCAAATACCTATAATGTGCCAGGCCTTACTTATTCTAGTGCTTTATATCCACTATTTCAAATCTTCTTGGCAACCCTGGAAGGAAGGTGTTGGGACACTATTTTCATTTCAGATGGAAAAACCAGAATGAGAAAGGTACAGCAACTAGCCTAAAGTCACTCAACTGTGAAGTGGCAGACCTGGGATTCTAAACTATCCTCAATGTTACCGCAAGGCTGCTCAGAACTTCGCCAAATTTCAGGAACAGATTTGTTGAACACTTTCTCTGCTGCACTATTACTCTCCCCCTTTAAATGTGAACATCCTGGGACATACATCCTCCTAGCACACTAGCTCTCCACCTTGACTACATGGGGTCACCCAGGGAGCTATAAAAATCGCTGGTGCCTGGGCCCCACGCCCAGAGATTCTGATTTATTTCATCTGGGCGGGGCCTAGGTTTCAGGATGGTTTAGATCCTTAGGTAATTCCAACGTATAGCTAAGTTTGAAAAAAACTGACAGCCGGAGTGGGGAAGGCAGCTGTCCAGGCTCTGCCACTGATTGGAGTGCATCTGTGCAAGTTCTTTCCCATCTCTGGCTTCAGTTCCCCGTGAACTGAACTGGGAGAGTTAGATTTCATCTCCAAGTTCCTTCTGGCTCAGAACATCTATGGTTTTAAATTGAACACAACCACAGTGCCCTTGGTCTGATTCTGATGGTGCACAGGAAGGAAGCACTCAGAAAGTTTCAGTGCAGAGTCGATAAATGCTAAAGACCCAGAATGCTCTAGCAATGAGCTACAAGCTTTGCAATTTTTTTTTTTCTCCTTTCTGGCTCTTTCAACAACTCAAAAAAACATTTGGTAACATTAACCATTAAAAAAATGGTTTGACTCTGACACTGCCATTTATGTTGTGTTTTTGCTGAGTTTGTGGAGGGTGAGTGTGGCCTCTGTGGGGACAGAGGGGAGGCAGCCACTAATAAGCTGAACTTTCTAAGGGAACAAAAAGGCTCTGCCAGAGGTGCCTGTCTTCAGAACAACCTGCAGGTCATTAACATCGCATGGTCAGGAGGTGTCTCGGGAGAAGTTCTGGCCTGAGAGACTGCACAGATATACATGGTTCAGAGATAATTAAAGATCTTTCTACTGACGCTTGGCTTGGAAAGGAAGGTGGGTACTACATGGTGGGCAGACAGGTCAGCCAACAG
Source organism: Macroglossus sobrinus (assembly GCA_004027375.1). NCBI lineage: Eukaryota > Metazoa > Chordata > Mammalia > Chiroptera > Pteropodidae > Macroglossus > Macroglossus sobrinus. The sequence continues at coordinate 27,741 of PVKZ01003263.1, forward strand.
CAGTTCCTTTTCCACCAATTACTGAGGTTTTTCGACCATCGAAAAGAAAAAAAAGCAACACAGCCCACCCATGGATGTCAGTAGGCAAACAATCCACCGGTCACATCTGACTTCACTTCCTTTTGTTTAAAAGAACATTCAGACCTCTCCAGATATAATATCAGATAACAAGACACACCTGGCCCCTTTGTGCTGCAAACTTCAGTACCGCAAATCTGTTCACATGGTTCAAGAAGACAAGCAATCCTGGAATGAGACGTGCTGCCTGGGGCTAGCCGGGCAACACCAACCCAAGGTCAAGTCTGACCTTTTCTCTGCAGTCTGAACTGCCGGTGGGCAATCTGTGTGCCAGGTCAGGCATGCTGGGGACAAGTTCCCTGCTGCTCCCTGCTGGACCCCAAATCACCTCCCTTGATGACACGCTGGAGCTACCCACGCAAGCTTCAGAGAAAGGGGAAAAACAAGCAATCTGAATTGAACTAAATTCAGAATCAGAAAACCATATAGATGGAAGACAACTTCAATTTTTCAAAGGTCTGTGCTCTTTCCTACCCCAGGCCTTGCTTTCCTATAATCTTTTAATTTACTGTTCTTTGAAGAGAGATGACAGTCATTTTAGTCAATATTCTATAAGAGAAAAGGGACACTAATATTTTTTGAGCACCTATAATGAACCAAGCATTGCACCTTCAATTTATTTATCCTCATAATGACTTTAAGAGATGAAAACCAGTAGAAGTTATTATTCCCATTTTACAGATGTGAACAGGGATTCAGAGGGACTAAATTACATTTCCTAAGACATACTATCAATAAAACTTAGAATCGAGATTCAAACTCAAATCTGTATGAGCTTGAAGCCCTTCCTGCTGCTGCCAGTGTCAGGATGAAAATACAGCGGATCTTACACATTGATGTTCAATTATTTTTCCTTTTGAGTCTTCCTCGGTCATGTGCCTTGCCAGCACCCAGTGAAGTTCACCACTGTGGACATAAAATTCAGGAAAAAAGCCACGGGCTAGCTTTCCTGTCTCCAGTCCCAGATCTCTCTAACCCGCCCTGTAAACTGCCAGATTAATTTCCCTAAAACACGGCTTTCCTCCTTTGGCTAGATGAATTCCACTTTTTCACAAAGTCTGGAATCTTGAATGGCTCCTCATTTCCTGTCATAACAAATCTGACCTCTTCTGTCAGCTTTAAATGCCCTCTAGAATCCTTTTTCCAACTAACCTACTAACTTTTATTTCCATTGCTATGTCCAGCCCTCTATGAAGCTCCAAAACACTCTCACTTCCTTCTACTTCTAGTGAGCAGTAACGGAAAGAGGAGGGGTTCTGGAGCCTCTGTCCCGAGATGTGAATCCTGGCTCTTCTACCTAACTAGCTAGGCATGTTGGGTAAGTCACTTTACCTCTCTGAGCCTTACTTTTCTCTGCTGTACAACAGGCAGAACACCACATAATCCATAGTACTGTTGTGAGGATTAAATGAGGTACCATGAGTAAAACACCAAGGACAGCACACATCCAGTAACTGTTACTTCCTTCCCCTACTCATGTCTCTGCTCATGCCTTTTTCCTGTCCAGGAATGATGGCCTTCTCTTATGACTTCTTAAGCCTACTAATCTTTTAAGTCCCCGTCCAAATTCTAGAAAACACTCTTTTATCCACTCTAGGGCTAGTTCTATTCCTGCTGAATTTCTAGTGTACTGAGAACCTTCACCACCTGATTCAGCCCATCATATTATATCTCTATGGGGTAGAGCTGAGGCTTTCCATCTTTTGTCCCCTGCAAAGTGATCAGGACTAGCTTGTCTGAACACAAAGTAGGAACCTGATGGCATATTTAATATGCTTTAAAGGCACTGGCTTTCAGTTATGATGAGCTGCTATGCCTCGAAGAAGAAAATATTTTCTGACATTCACTCAAGTACAAGAACAACTATACAGCGCAGAAAGGAATGACCCTGTGTAAGACCAATCAGAGGGGCATGCTGGGAGGGCTCCTGAGGTCAGCAAAGCTCAGGGTCACCTAGAGCGATGGCCTGTTTTCAGGGATGCCACAGAAGAGGTTGAGAAGAGTGCTGGCCTGAGAACAAGGAGATCTGGCTTCCAGCTCCTGCCTGTCTGCCTCTAACATGTTGTATAATTGTAGATAAGTCCCTTCTCTGGATGTTTTTCCCTATCCATATCATGTGTAAATTAGACTATTTAAAATTTAATGGTCTTTGCAGCTTTATGATTCAATGAGTTTTAGAAATAAAGTATCTTAGACAAAGAAAAGCAATGCACCTTAACAAAATCAGAAAGAAACTTTTATGGTAAGCCCTATTCCCATAAACCATAGTTCACTATTTGAGCAAAATGTATTAAGGAAGGTTATTAAAATTATGACATCTGGTAGAATAGGACCTGATCAAAAATGTCTTTGTGATATGTTTCGTAGGACAAAGCAGTTTCCTACTAGGAAACAGATCCCATTCCAGTGCTCTAGGCTTTGCAAAGATGAAGGCTTTTGTTCATACGGGAGAGAAAAGGGTCAGAAATGACAGCAGAGCTAAGAACAATGAAGGCTACTTCTGGGATGTGGGGACGCTGCTTTGGGAATCTGCCATCCATTCCTCATATGCCCGCTTCTTGTCCCATACTTTAATAAATTTCTCTGACTGACTACAAATTAGTTGTAAACAAAAGCCAGGTTAGTTTTATAATAACATGAAGGCAACGAACAAAGAAAAAATGACCAAAGAAAAATTGCCATTTTCAAGATTTGTTGTGCAAGTCACGTGAAAAAATTAAATGAGATTTAAGAGACCCATTTTTTTTTTTGGAGGAAAAGCAATACTTTTGCAAAAGAAGCCCCAGTAATGCTCAGAAACTGTTCATTGGTTTTTAAAGCAAGAGAGAAATAGATTTCTTTTGGAAGCTATTTAAGAAAAAGTCTTTAGTCATTCCATAATGTGATCATGAGTAAAAAGAAATCAACAAAGAATAGTCCTTTCTTTTCTTTATCTTCAATTGGGGAATGTTCACCAAACTTAGATATACAGTCTGAGTCACTAAAGTCCTATGGGAGCATCAAGCAGGTCCACCTTTCAACAGTTAGGGAAGCTGAGGCCCAGAGGAAGGAAAAACCCACCTAAGGTCACATGGGTAGGACAGAGATAGAGCTATGCTCAGAAGTCAGGCTCTAGTTGCCACTCTGCCATACAACCTCTACTCTGCAAGGCAAACTTCGAGTGTGTTGGCTGAAGCAAGGCAATGCAGAATGGGCCTATCAGTTCTGCCTTTGCAGGCGAGGAAGCGCTCAGTGAGAGATGAAGAAATGGCAGCATATCCAAGAGAGCCTGAAAGTCTAACAGGTTTTATTTGCTTTGGCTCAGTCTGGCCGGTTGCAAGGATATATCTGGACAAACCCAAATACAGCAACCTTTTTTTTCTCATTAACTTACTGGGGAACAATAATGGGTAAACAGAGACTTTTTCAAGCATAAGGCAAGAAAAGTGGACTGACACAGATGACTCTTTGGGGAGAAGGAGAGCTGATGTTTGTAATATATGCCATGGTGGCAGAGAATAAAACACTAAAACTGAATTTGACCATGCCTAGATAAAGGGCTTCTTCCAAGATGAATTCATTTGGGTGTTAGAAGGACAGTAGAACAGTTTTCTTCTCGCCCTGCTGCTGAATCATCATGTGACTTTAAGACTTCCAAAGGCTATTCCACTGCTTTTCACCCCTGTACCGATATAAGTACTAATAGTGCTTAGGCTTTCTTTCATGATTTTTCCCCCAAGGGTCTAAAAGAAAAGCTGAGGAGTTTTATGTAGTCCTATGACTGTGGGCTAACCAACACTGAATATACAGCTGGAAAGCAGCTTAAGGACAGGAAGTCTCATTCACCATGTATCCCTGGCATGTAGCACAGGGCTTGGAACATAGGTATTTCATAAATGGTGAATGGATACATACTGAGTTTTTATATATATACTGATAGATATATATGTGTGTGCGTGTATATATACATATATATGTATATATATATATATGTATGTATATATATGTATGTATATATGTGTATATGTGTATATATATACATACATATATATATAAGAAATTTCATTTCTACTTCACCTTATAAATTTTATGCATCCAGTTTCATAGAAGAGTAGGATAGTTTTCATCAACTACCATTTTTTAAAATCTTTCTCACTAATAAGCGATTTGAAAACGTCAGTTTAGTTTTACAGTTGTTTTGGCCCAACATTTTTTTCTTCAAAAAAAAGGAAGAGAAAATGAAAAAGTCCCAGTAAAGGTCCACTAGTTATAATACACGAATTCAGGAAATAGCTATTTAGGGCTAGGCCAGGAGGCCAACCAGTTGAGCTATGCCTTGGGAAGCCCCACCATACTCTCCATCTTTATTCTGACTAACAAACACTTGCAGGGAATTGATATTGAGCTTGAAACACTACCTTGCCATTGTCTAGGATATACTTGTCCATGACAGGTGCAGGAGCGGGGTAATAGGACGACGTATTTGCTTCCTCACTGAAAGTGCTCCGTAACTCCGGCTCGGGCTCGAGACATTCTGACTTTACTTTTTCCAAGTCAATGGCGGGACCTAGGCAGTTAAGAAAAGAGATCTGTCTAGAACTCCAAGGAAAATAAAATGCAAATATTTTTAACTATGCATCTATCAGCACATAGTGGTACAAAAAAAAAAAAAATTATGCTGGCTTATTTTTGTCCATTGGACTACATTTAAACCCAGGCTTGAAAATAATATGAGGTATGAACATCACAAGCAAAAAGTTGGAAAACTGGAAGAATGGATTAGACTCTAATTAAGCATGAATGAGAAGCACTCTTTTGGGGTGTCACTGAATGGAAATGTACGGGACTCGACTTCCTGCACAGGAAAGAGGTCTCATTAAGACTGGGTGGAGAAGGGGTTGCAATTACCGCAATATGCAAACTGTGTATTTGCCAAAATCCCCATCTCTTCAGCCTATAGTGGAATAGGCCATGGCGGATGAACAGAGGTTAGGAAAAAGCAGTGGGGTGAGAGGTGGGGCAAAACGCAAAAGCCTCCACTTCCCCAAGACCTAGTATCTAGACAGGAGCATTTCAACCAAGAAATTAAAATACAATATAGATTAGATCCTTGATTGCCTGATCCAGCAGCTACCCTGATTTTTATTTTAATGTAATCAACACAAATTATGTGCAGATTAAACAGTGAAAGGAAGCTAGATAAATGGTGGTGGTTTCTATGGGGGATATAATTTCCTCTATTAGCTTGTAAAAATGATGGACTATTTTTTAAAATCATCTATTGTGTCTTGATGACCAAGGGGCAGAGAAACAGGATGAAAGTAAGTAAATAAGGCCAAATGATTTAATTAACTTTTGTAGGAGAACAACTCCAAAGGCCAATGGAGAGTTTAGCATCCTGGAAATTCTCCCAGTGCAAACATTTCAGGAGTTGACTGGGATCAGATGTTTAGCTACTGCCATGGCAGGTCCACCATAGCTGTGCATATAACTTAAATAACTGATAAATTTCATGGCTCAACCTTCTCTTACCCTCACCATGTGGACAACTTGGGTGCAGGGCTCTTTATATACTAAAGACCTGATCAACAATCTGAATGTGTATATGTGTGTGTGTGTGTGTGTGTGTGTGTGTGTGTGTGTATCTTACTGTTAAATTGTACACCTAAAACTTACTGGATTTTGTTAACCAATGCCACCATAATAAAAAATAATAATAATAAGAGGGCAAAAAAAAAAAAATCTGGATGTAGTTCTATATTTAGTAGCCACAGCCTAGACTTTGGCTGGTCGTAGGGAAGGTATCGGTGATTTTTCCTCATAACAGGGCTTCCCAGAACATCATTCCTGAGTTGTTGGCAGCTGCCTTTTGCAAGATAGAATCTCTGCAGTTTCCACAATTCAGGCATGAGCGTTGCACAAAGATGAATGCAAGATGGCTGAGGAGCAGAACAATGCAGATGAAAAAGCATGGTTCATTTTGGTAGAGTGAGTTTAGATCCCATTCCTGGCTCTGCTGTGTTTTAATTGCGCATCTGCAGGAAGTGAATTGCAGATGCAGAAGCTGGCAGACTGAAGGACTGATAGCATCATAATCATTCTGATCGCATCTCTCAAGAGCTGTTACCTATTCAAGGGCTGGACCTACGTCTTATTCTTTTCTTTATCCCCTGCAGCTGGCATGGGGTATAGGTGCACTCTGAATGTTTGCTAAATGAATAAAAAGAATGACAACAATTAATTAGTAATTCTAAAGTTTCAGAAGCAGATGCCCAAGTTTTTCCTCTCTCTACATTATCAGATTGAATTTCTGAGATACAAACTCAAGTGGAGCATTTGATCTTTCCTTAAATCAGGGAAAAAAGTAATTACTTCAGTTTCTCCTAAAGGGCTTGGCTTAGTTAGCCTCTGGGGTCTCTTCCTGCTCTAACATTCAGTGACAGGAAAAAGAAATGGGCTGAGAGGAGGAGGTCCGCGCAGCCAGTGGCTCATGAGTCATCTTTGGAAGATCAGATCGTGTCCTTTCTCTAAAGACTCCTTTTCCTTCTATGAGAGGAAGATGTGAGACAAAGAGAATGAATCCAGTTCAGTTCTGACTTCGGTCTGGTTCTCCACCATCCAGCTCCACAATGGCTGCCAAAGAGATCTTCACATGACTCTGTCTTTCCTTGCTTAGGCCCCTCATTACTTCAAAATTAAATCACACACCACAGCCTCCTTAAGACCCAGAACAACCAGCCTCTTCTCTACCCCTGGTGCTCACTGCATGCTTTTTCCCATACTTTGCTCAGGTCTCCCATATGTGGTGTTGACCCAGGGCTCCGTGCCTTTGGATCTACTATTGTCTTGGCCTTAAATGCCCCCTCATTTGCCTGCCAAGTCCCTGGTTAGACTTCAGAGTGAAGCACAGGTGTCTTCTTTGTGAGAGGCCTTGTGCCGATCATGACCAGGTATGAGGTCTCTACATTTCTGGTCTCAAACTCCAGAAAATTATGTTTGCAGTCATATGCCAATCTGTCTGCTGTCTACATTAGACTATGAAGCATTTCAAGGGCAAAGTTTTTGTCTTTGTCATTTTGGCACCTAAAACAGTGCCTGGCACATTGCAGGCTCTCAGTAAATGTCATGACATGAGAGAGGGAAGAGAGTTGTGCAGCAGGAAGAGACTTAAATGGCTGAGGCAGAGATTCTGAAATAATGCCTACTGCTGAGTTGAGATGCTTGAGGATGGAGGTAGGGGTGGGTGGGCAACTGTTCTCAAATATCTGTAACCTTTTCTGTAGCCCCTAAAGGGGAAATTAGGGTTGTTGAATACAAAATTGGAAACATCTAGCCAGGAGAATGGAAGATTCAGATGGCTATGGAGGGCCACCTAAGGGACACCAGAACGAGCAAGGCTCCACCCACTGGCTGGGCTCCTTCCCATAGTCAGACTCTATTCTGAAGTGGCTTGCCCATCTCTCTCTGCCTTACACCTTTCCTGCCTGTCTCCCAGTCTTTGCTTGTGCTGTTTCCTCTCCAGATGATTTTATTACCAAAGATGTCCGCCTATTCAAACTCTGACAAGGAGAGATTCAAGGCCTGAATCAAATGCCACTTCCTCCATGCAGCTGCCCTAGCCCTTTAAATAGAGGTAAGTAATTCTCTCCACCCTTGGGTTTAGAATTTGAAGCTGGACTAGAGTTTAAACTTTGGATTTGCCATTTGCTGTTTAGGTGAGTTGTGAGCTTCCTCATGTAGCTGGCTCCCTCCTACCTCCTCACCACCACCCCAGGATAATCTGATGCACTCATTTGTTTCTATGCCTGTCTCCCCCACTAGACGGTGAGGCCTGAGGACAGGTATGGGCTGCGTCTTTATATGTCAGAGTCCAGGGCTCAGCACAGGGCCTGGTTCAAGTTCTATCCTCAACAAGTATTTTACACATCAGTAATTACTTAACCTTCCTGACAGTGTTGCCTTACCTGAAAAAAGGAATGACAACAGCAACTTGGTGAGACTGAAGATTAAATGAGTTAACCATATTTTGTAACGTGATTAATCCAGAATCTAGCACAGAGTGGCTGCTCAGTAAATGGTAGCTCACCTCCCACGATGGCTCTCCCACACACGCATTCTACTTGGGGGCCCAAGTTAGTCCACTACTAAGCTGTAGCTTTTGTGAGCCAGGGGCCCTGCTGGTCTTCTTTCGCCCCACGTGCCCAGCAGAGGCCCAGCTCAGAGCAGAACCTTGCACTCCATGGCACACCCTTGCTCCCCTGTGCTCACACTGTTCTTCTCAGGAACTGATGGAATTTTGTCAAATTTGAGGTTACTGTACTAGGATCTCCTGGCTCTCAAGGAGAACTATTCCTAATAGTCTCTTGGTGAGTGAGCACTGATTCAACACCCTGTGGCTGCCAGGTGTTCAACTGCCTCCTTCTCCAGCACTGTATATAGAAGGCATCTGGTGCCTGAGGCCCAGCAAGTGGGGGAAATCAGCTAAAGGCACATCTTGGAAGCCATTTATCAGGAGGCCTGAGTGTGAATCCCAGCTGCATGACTTTAGACAAGTCACCTCACCTCTCTGTGCCTCATTTTCCTACCTGCAAAATGGGGATTACCAAATAGCTACTGTGCAGGCTGATGACGCTTCTGGAAGAGGCAGGCACTGAGGCAGGCACAGAACAGATGCTCAGACAGAGGCTCGGAAATGGCAGATAAATGAAGGAATGAATCAGGAAAGCAGAGTATTTAGTATTACAGAATCAGAAAGAGAAGGAACAAAAAAGCATGTGGTTTCTTTGGGGAGAAGGAGGGAGGGCCTCTAGTGCTTTTAATTTAAGAGGGGGAGAAAAACACTTCATTGCAAATTTTAGTCGGCTCTACTACTGATGTTGGCAATTTACATCTCATTACAACAAATGCTTAAGATTGCTGTTTTGCTTTTAAAAATTTCTGAGGCATTGTTCTCCTTCAAACACATGTGACCAAATTAGCCACAATAATAAGCACTTGCGCTCAGAGACAGCATTGTACGATCTGGCGCAGATATTTTAAGTAACAAAGGAACTTTTTTCACTTTGCGGGAAAAGTAGAAATAAAAAAAAAAAAAGCCTTTTGATCTACTTCAGGTTTATTTTGGGGGAAAATATAGCTTCCATGGAGAAAAATCTCTCAGCTGGGTGAAGGAAGCCTTTAAAAAATAATAATAAAAGGTAGTACTTGTCTTTTCATTCAGTCATTCATGAACCCAGTCATGACACAATCGCTGACTGCATACCAAGATGCAGGCCCTGTAAGGGGCACTGGGGACCCGAACACAAATAAGGCATGTCCCAGTTCTGGAGAAGATGAGAATTTAACACATGAAATGCTGTTTCATAGCATATGGATAACTGTGATTTGATGGACAACGCTGGATTTAGTGTTAGAAAATATGGTGCAAACCCTGGTTCTGTTATTTTCCTTCCCTCTTTAAGCCACACAGGCTTCTTCCATAAAATGGTAATCATGGCAAAGAGCAGTAAGGGGCTTGGTAATGTCTGTTGGCACAACAAATAAGTCGAATTATACCTTTTTTTTGTTTTGTTTATCTTAAATTGGACTAATGTTCTTTCTGAAAACCTTTCTAAAAAGGTTCAGGAATCACATATTTCAAGTACATAATATATAATATATAACATCATAAGACATATAATATATAATATATATGTACATTAAATACCATTTCTGATTTCTGCTAAAATAGAAATGCTAATAATATTAGGTTTTACTAAAGAAGTACTAAATCTTGCCATTTACTTCTGGAAATGAATAGGAAGTTTCTCTGCTATAGGTATAATTCCAGTTTCTTCATAAATACAAAGCGAATCAGGTCAAAATTCTTAAATGCATACAGAACACCTACCATGGCACAGAGGCACACCAGATTTGGTAGAAAGATGATTCTACTTTATTGAAAAGGACCCGAGTATGGGAACAGCTATGTGACAATGCAGGAGGTACATGAGGGCCTTGGAAACAGACAGGGGAGATGGCCAAGAGCCAGGCAAATGAGTTCCCCTCTATGGACCCCATCACACCCTCAGAAAAGGTATCGGCCACTCTCACCTGCTACTGTAGCTACATATCCGTTTCTTAGTCCCATTATGCTTCTAGTGAGGCAAGGACAGATCTGGCTTCATTCCTTCAGTGAGAATCTACTAAGTTCCAGTCCTAGACTAGGTGGTCTTGACTCACCATCCAGCAGTGGAAAGAGACAGGAACAGATAAATCATTACCACTCTGTGCTGCTAACAAGTTAGGATGAATACTTGGGAACAGAAGCAAAGGATGGTGTGCTACTTCTGGAGGAGATTGGGAAGTCTTCAGAAAGACCACCACAAACTTCTGTGCTGGGGCTTGGATGGAGCCCGCTGGGAGTCATGGGCTGGGGTGAGGTAGTTGTCTTCTTATGGTGAAGGCAAGTGGCACATAATCAAGGCTCACTGACTGAACAGGAAGTGGGCAGTGTGACGATCTGCACAGATTTGGGAAGGAAGAGATCATCCCTGGCTCGGTGATCCCGGAAGGTATCAGGGAAGAGGTGAGCTCTGATTGGAGCTTTGATAGGTAAGTAGGGTTTAGGGAGGGTGGAGGGGCAGTCAGGCTGGTAGACAGGGTCACAGTAAGCAGTGGCTCTTTGGGAGCCCCTCCTGTCTCTGTCTTCTGAGTGCCTCTGTGAATGAGGGCTAGAGCAGGCTTTGCTGGGCAGAGGCAGGAGAAGCAGTTCAAGCTTGAGGTCCTGGGCCTGGCAAGATCCCTGCAGCTTATGTGGATGCCCCCACAGTGGGGTGCGTCCATCAGGGAGTCAGCAGCACAGAGCAGCAGAGCTGGAATGGAACTGACAGAGTCCCCTGGCCACGGGGGAGAGGCCCAGCAAGGAAATGGTGGCAGAAATGGGACCAGGTCCCCAGTGAGGAGGGTCAAATTATCTTCCCCACTTTTAGGAATTGCAAATGACCATTTCAAATGACAAATGTTTTTCGTGGAGAAGGAAGAAGACTTATCGAATGTCTTCTTTGTTCAGCACCTTACATCAAGGTATCTTTTATCTTTGCAGCATTTTTCACCCTATTGTCCAATGATTATTTGTTTAACATGCCCCTGACTAGAACAGAAACTCCAGGGACAGCCATCGGCTTGTCCACTGCTCTCTACCCCAGCACAATGTCCTTGGCACACATCAACATTCATGCGTTGAATAAAAAAAGTTAATCCTCATGGCAGCCTGCAAAACAGATCTTATTATCTTTGTAGAGGCTCAGAGAGGCAAAGTAATTTGTCAAAAATCACACAGGTGGTGACTGCTCAAATTCAGGGCTATAGAATCCAAAGCCTTGCTCTTTCTGCTACCCTACACCTCCTGAGCTAACTGTACTTTTCAGCTCTCACAAGCTTCTCACTAGTGACCTTCCCTGACCTTCCCAGGGGTCTGTGAAGAACGCCACTATGTACAGGGGTTGGGGAGGAGGAGTGGATTCATCTCATCTCTAGGAGCTCTGAGCCAGTCCTCTGCCAGCTGGTGGCCAGAGAAGACTGGGCTGGTTATTCATCTGTGGTTCTTCTACCTCCTTCCCCACCCAACTATCTGGGCCCAGACAGCATCCAAATGGCAGGATTATGGCAAACAGCATGGGTCTGCCCTGCCAGAGAAGCCAGGAATGACCCACCCAGGACTGGATGCAAGTGAAATGGCATTAGGTCCTGGACCAGCACTGGCTAGGTTTGGAGGCCGAGGGGCTGTGGTGGGAATAAATGGAGTGGGCAGCATGAGGACTGCCCTCAGATTCCCGGGGGTCTGCTGTGAGGCCCAGTGAGCACCTGAGGACAGGTGTTACGAAGAGGCAGCTACATCATGTGACTCATGTCTCGCAACCAAATTAATCCATGACTTTGGCCTCGCTTGATCTCCCTCCCCTTCCAGAGCAGGGGACCATCTGTGATTCATCTTTGCTCAATGGTTGTTGATTGAATTGCCTGGTTCAGAGGAAGTGGCAACTCAGAGGTTGAAGGGCCGTGCCCCAGGTCACTCCAGTGGGGAGGAGACTCTCAGGTACTACTTGCAGGAGGGCCGTACAGTTTTAGCTGTTCTCGCCTACCTCTGCAGTCTTGGCTCTCCCCCCTACCTATCTCTTCATTCTGCAGTCCAGCCAGAACCTTGGGGTTCTTGAATAAGCCAGCCTCTCTCATAAATCCAAATCTCCGTTCAGGTTCTCTTGTTGTCTGATATTGTTCACTTCTTCTTCATTTGGGTAAATCTAACTAGTTCCTTGTTTTGGAAGCCTTCTCCTGCTACCTTTGGCACCCCTGCCCAGTCACGTAAGGAGCCTTCCTGCAGATCCTGTTCCAACACCCTGAGAGCTGAGGCGCACAGGAAGGCTCACACTGCATTCCAACTCTCTGATGGTGGCAGGAATATGGTCTTAGCCATCTAACTCCTCTCTGCCCAGTGCAAGGCCTGGAACATTCAAAGAGTCTGATAAATGTTCCTGCACCAAAACATTTCCTCCAGTCAGAGCCATCCAATAATGGAATGGGCTGCACTGGAAGGCAGTGAGTCAGCTTCCTGTCTCTAGGGGAATGTTACAGGAGGCTGGGTGACCACTTGGCAGGGAGGCTACAAAAGGCTTCCTGTCCTGTGCAGGAGGCTGGACTAGGTGAGCTCTGGGGCTCCTTATGTGACTAAGGTGCTGAGACTCTGAGAATTACTTCCAACCAAACTCAAAGAGCTACCTAGATCGGCAAATAAAGGTGTGGCCAGCCTCTGGGCCTTGCTGAACCCTGATGGCTAGCTGCTTCCATACATCTGTCTTGGCTGCACATTAACCTTCACTGCTTCATGATGATTAATTTGTTCAGATTACACATGACATAGGCATGTTCTATTTCCTCTCTGGTCCTCAGTGTTCCCATTTATAAGATGGAGGTGAGAATTGGGATGGGGTTCTCTTTAAAGAGATAATTTCTATAAAAACTCTAGGAATTTTCTGGTTGGCTTCTTAGTGTGGCAAGGCTAAAACTACAGAAATGGTGGGCTCTTAAATTAAGCAGGAAACATCCCTCCCAATAGCTCAAGGGTCTAGCAGTCCTAGAACCCACTGCAGTACATGAAGGAGGCCTGATCATAAAAGCAGACAGGAGGCAGAGTCAGTGCAGAAGCACAGGGTGGAGTCAGTGTCTGTATGATTGGGCTGCCCGATGCATGGGCAAGTGAGAATGGCCTGTTTGAAACTTGGCTCCACCCTGGTTGTGTGCCCTCTGGCAAGATATTAATCTCTGAGCCTGCTTCTTTATCTGATGATCCTCTCTACCACTAGTGTTGTTTTATGTATGAAAAGTGTCTACCCTCAGGCCCAACGTAGGTGTTCAGAGAGGCCAGCCCTTGCCCCTAAGGAACCCTTTCCCACCTTTCCTACTTCCGCTCTTCTGACTGAAAATCCAGCAGAAAACAAGCCTGTCACATGGCCACACCAAAGCCAAAGACTAAAAAGCATATTTCTATTCTGGCATGGGAGAAAGCCCAACAACTCCTGTATGTTCTGGCTGCCTGAGCAGGTAGCAGGGTTGTCCCTCAGCCCCACCCTCACTGCCCCAGAAAAGTGAACTCTAGGGATAATGAGGAGGGAGAGTCCTGGACGGTCCTGCCACTCTGAAATCAGCTCTGAAAATAATTTAGGATGAATGGTGGCTAATTCTTATTCAGTTAACAGGGCGGTAAGTCCTTCAAAGTGGAAGATGACCCACGTTTAAGAGGAACAGATCCCATTCTCATGCTAGCTCTTTTCCTGCCTTGGATCCAGCATAAGGAGGCACAGGGCACAGTGGTTTTGGCCTTGCTCCATCACTCATGGAGGCATCTGGCAGGCTGCGGACTCCCTGGGCCTCCTCTCTGCAATGAGAATATGAAAGTCTAACCTGCCAGGAGGACTCTCACCCGTCTTTTTCATCTCTCACCCAAAGACCAACTTCTGTGAGTACTCTTGCTTATTGGTGAGAATGAACTGAAAAGCCTGAAGAAGACGGAAAAGAGCTCTGAGATAAATCAGCCCCAGGAGGAAACCCCTGGCAAAGAGGAAATTGAGACATAGCCAGTGATGTGCGAAGAACTTGAGGGGGTCAAAAGGAATGGTCCAGGGCTGGAGCTAGGAAGATGGAATTCTGCCCAGGAAGAGTGGGTGGGGGAGAAATCTGTAGACTAGTGGGCTTGAAATCAAGTCTGAGCTTAGCTATAAAATAGGCTATTCAAATATGATTTCTGAGGACTTATGAAGGGAAGTAGCAACCTCCTGGAGACACTGGGTTTGACCAAGGATTAAGATATGCTAGACAACCACAGCTGTGCTCTACTATAGAACAATGAGTGCTTATGATATGCCAAGCATTATACACATGTTATCTCATGTGCATCCTCAGATTGTCCTACATCATTAATGCTGGACGCACTGAGCACTTACTATGTGCTAGGCCCTGGGCAGAGGTCTTTATATGCATTTGCTCATTTAATCCTCTGAAGAACCATAACAGTTGGTTGGTACTGTCATTGACTCAGAGGAAATAAGGCCTAGAAAGTTAAGTAATTTGCCCAAAGTAAGAAGATTAGCCCATGGAAAAGCCAGGGTTCAAAACCTCAATAATTCTGACCTCAGGGTCCATACAGCCCTTAATCACTGAGCTGAATCTCCTGCTCATCCATGGTAGGCATGAAGATATGCATTTTACAGAGAGAAAGCAGAGGCTGAAAGTGTTAAAACATTTACTTGAAGTTGCACAGGTAATGAATTAGAGAGCTGAGATTCAAACCCAGGTAATATGCTCTGCCAAAGCCCTGACCGCCTCCAGTACAGGGAAAGCCAGCAGGAGGTATGTGGCTGATATTGGCTGCCTGTTCAAAGGCACCATCGGGAGACCTGTGCTTAAAGAATCCAGCTTAGACCGCACAGGATTTTAAAGATCAAAGGTGGTATTTTCACAGAACTTGGGCAGAACACAAGGCATGAGCCTGGAGGGGAACAGCAGTGAGAGAAACCCAGCTTTAAAGAGCTGAGACAGGTTTGTAGGCCGCAATGGCTTTCTCCATCTTCAAAAATTTCAACCAGCTTGTGATCTGGCCAACAGGGATGCTATCTCTTCTTTTTGTATTCTCCTCTCTCAAACGGAGATGATAATTTATACCTGGCCTCACAATAAGGTTATCGGAATAGTCCCATGAAATAAAAATGTCAAAGTGCTTTGAAACCTGTAAAGTGCCATGTATATGTGAATTATTGTTATCATTCCCTTTATCTATACCTCTTCTGGTCAGAGTTCATCATTTCACCTACATCACCTGACAAAGCACACACGCAATCCAAAACCACTCTATGCCTCCCTCCTGCAATTACAGCACTTGGACTGTTCTGCTGGGAGTCCTGCTGTAAACATGTCTGCGCTCCCCGCTGGACCGACTGTATCTTGAAGGCAGGGATTACGTCTCCTCCTTCCTTCATTCCTCACAGAGCCCTTTTGAGCCTTAGTTGAACTAACATTACCCCAAATCACACAAATGGATTTAACTATCTAAGATGTATTTATAAAGGCTAAAAACTGAGAAAGATATCTAAGGCTTGGCCTTTGACCTCTAAGAACAAAGAATCTAACTGAAGAGAAATCGAGAGAGACTCCAGAAGTTACTCCTTGGCAGGCATTAGCACTCACCCTTGCAACAGGCTCTCCACCGTTCTGTTGCCCCTCATTCCCTTAGAATTCTCTGAGTCTGCCAGGCCTCAGTTTAATAAGCACCACTCTAACCTCCTAGCTGGTGAATGATGTAAAAAGGGACTGTCTTGGTCATTTCTGTATTCTGCACCTAACAAAGTCCTGGCACAAAGCAAACCCTCGATTAAATGTTTGTTGAATGAATAAATTAAGAAATGGATACATACACAAATAAATCTGTACTTTACAAATCAGAATATCTTCATGCTTTTTGCACCCCAGCATTTATTTCTTTGGGAGAGGGAGTGCAGGGAAGGGAAAAGGAGGGAAGGGAAGGGTGGGGAGGGGAGGGGAGGAGAAGGGAGTGGGGGAAAGGAAGGGAAAAGGGAAGGGAAATAAAAAGAGACTGACATTTATTGAACACTTAGAATATGCTGGTCACATGGCTATACAGTAGTCCCCTATTATCCAAGGGGGATACATTCCAAGACCCCTAGTGGATACCTAAGACCAAGGATAGCATCTAACCCTCTATATACTATATTTTTTCCTATACATAGCTATCTTTTCACTTAAAGGAAGCACTTCATGGCTTCTCTTTGGCATATCCGAATTGCCAGCATTACTAACTCTTGAGCTTTGGGACACTATTAAGTAAGATAAGGGTTACTTGAAACAAGCACTGTGATACTGGGACAGTTGGTACCTGAGATGGCTATGAAATAACTAATGGGTAGGTAGTATATACAGTGTGGATACACTGGACAAAGGGATGATTCATCTCCAGGGTGAGATGGAGTGAGATGGTGTGAGAATTCATCATGCTACTCAGAGTGGTATGTACTTTAAAATTTATAAATTGATTATTTCTGAAATTTTCCATTTCATATTTTCAGACCTCAGGTGACCATGGGTTGCTGAAACTGAAAAAAGCAAAACTGTGAAAAAGCAGGGACTACTATGCTTCCTCATTTAATTTTGATGATGTCACGGAGGTCACAAGAGAAGGGACCCTTAAGGCAGGAGAGTGAGGTTCCTTCCCATCAGAGAGGGGTGCTTTCCACACAAAGATCACAGAAAAAGCAACGTTCTGTTTTACAGAAAGATGTCCTTTGGGAGAGGGGGTGGCTGTGCAGAGGGGTTACATCCATGTCCGTGACAATGACATCCCAAGAACTAAAGAAGGCCACGTGAGATGAGAGCCCAGAGAGAGGACACAGGACCAGGTGTCAGGAGACCCCTGAGAATAGGTCCATGAAACCTTTTGGCCTTGTTTCCTCATCAGTAACATGAGGGCAACAGCCTATACTCTTTCTAGTTCTTTCACGACTCCATGACTTCATATTGCAGAGTATCTTTTCCTGTTTAAATCCATCTAGTGTGTACTTGTGGAATGAAAGAAGAATGAATAAATGCACAAATGAAGAAGTGAGCTATCCAGTGATATCTCTGAAACATGTTATACCATTTTACGTTGTCCCCCACCCTTTTGCCCCCAATCTCTACCAGGTATATCATTATACCTTTAGGGGACCTGCTCACCACTCTGAGGTCCCCATCAAGCTCAAGAAGCCATACTCCTACTCTCTGTTCCCTCCCATCCACCACCTAGAAGACCTCAATTCCTAGGAGAATCAGCAATGATTCCTCCCAGCAGGGAATCTTCCTTTTAACCTAAGCATCTCGTGACCTGCTGGCCTCCCTTGTCTCTGAATTTGCCTGTTATGGTGTAAATGACTAAGCACCCAAGTGAGACAAAGGCCTTCCAGCTGGGCCCATGGGCAGGGTGGACATGTAAAAATATGCAAGCATGGGCCTCCATGTACAATGCTTAAGCCAGGCCCAGGGGCCCAAGGATGGTATAGCTCAGGCCACACATCAACTCCAGGCTCCTTACAGGGCATGTGAAGCCAAGAATCAGAGATGGTCTCCTGGTCATTTTCTGGTTCTTGTGTTTTTTTGGCCTTGTTTCAGGTTTCTTGGTGTTTTGTATGGATCAGGAGCTATTATATAAAATAGGGGAGTTTCTTCCCAGACTCACCATGAGAGAGTTCCACCTTCAAATGCTAGCTCCTTCCCTAGAATTTTAATTATATGCTTACATGTTTACTTTCATCACTATTCCTTCCCCAACTTCCAATGTCTCAGTTTCTTTATAACTCCCCAAGTTCCTAGGATCAGAAAGCACATAGTCAATGTTAGCTGACTAAACAAATGAATACATACACACTTACTCACACACACAATGTCTTCTATAATAGAAGACCCAGAGAGGCAGAGAATTAGTTAACCTGTCCAAGGTCATACAGCCAATTACTGGTTGGTGAAGCCAAAGTTAAAAACCAAACTAGACTCTGTCTTAGCCACCTCCACTAAATAGTGTGAAAAAGGTGCTAACAGTAATTTAGCATCGGCAGAGGCCAGGCACTACGCATTATGTCACAAGGCTCTGAGGAGGTTATCATTATTTCCATTTTACAGATGAGAAAATCAAGGCTCAGAGAAGTATTCTCCTAGATTGCTCTTCACTCTTCCCAACCATTTGTTCTACTTGCCTGGATAACAAAAACTGCTCCTTTAGGCTCCACCTCAGAACTCATTTCCTTCAGGAAGCCTGTCTTCCCTGATCCTCCCAAATATAGTGGGTGCCCCTCCTCTGCTGTCCCTTTGTGACAGCCTTTGTGCTTCTGTCTCTGTGGTGGCACTTACGTGCTGTGTTGTTACTGACTTTGTCAGTGGCTGTCTCCACCATCAAACTTTGACTTCCTCAAGGGCAGAGGACAAGGGCTGTATCTTAAATAAATTGAAATCTTACCACCAAGCAAAATGCCTGGCATACAGTAGGAAACCAGTAAATATTTAAGAAATAAAAAAGAAAAGCAGGGAAGCAAGCAAAGAAGAAAGGGAAGAAAGGGGAAAAAAATAGGGTTCCCAAAGCCATGGAATTGGGAAGTAGGAAAGCTGGGGCTAGAATCAAGCCTGGTTCCCGAGACTAGACTAGATCTATGAGAA
This sequence comes from Macroglossus sobrinus, assembly GCA_004027375.1. Taxonomy (NCBI): domain Eukaryota; kingdom Metazoa; phylum Chordata; class Mammalia; order Chiroptera; family Pteropodidae; genus Macroglossus; species Macroglossus sobrinus. The sequence continues at coordinate 46,527 of PVKZ01003263.1, forward strand.
TAACCAACCTCCCCTTAGGGTAGAGACCCTTTTGTTATATTCTTGTGGATTTGTCTTAGAACTTGGCACATAATCATTCTGCAACTAACAAGTGCCAATCAATGGACTTTAAGTTTTCACAGGTCAGGACATTGGGTGTGATTTTTCTGGGGCGCCTGCGGTGCCCACAGCACAGGGTACTGCAAATGATGGCTGCTCCATGTGTGTTTGTGGTCTGAGCTGATTTCTATTCAATCCATCCCACTGTGATGACGATGGTGACTCATATCAGGGAAGAGTTGGCCATTGGCCCTTGTAATTCAAGGCCTGTGGGATAAGAGAGCCTGGAAAGATCGAGACACAAAATCATCGTTGGGGTCAAGTTTGCTTAAGTGTTTTAAGACTAAAGAGTCACATATTGATGTAAAATGCAGGGTCTTTTTGCCCCAGAGGGTTTAGGAGTGGTTTTGGAGGTTTAAGCTCAGTTCACGATCACGTGAAACAGGAAGTTTCTCTGGGAATCAAAATAAGGTTGTAGAGAGTTTGTGTTGTTATTGTGTCTCCCCGCCAACCCCCAAAGTTTACAAATGGCATAGCACACAGAGTATGATAAAAATATAAGTCATTTAGCTGAAGACCAGGACACACTTTTTCTCTCGGAAAATTTCAGTTCTCTCTTCATTCCCCACTCCTACTTCAAGACCAACATGGCTTTCACAAATTTTCAGGTAGGGTTTCTCTCTGAGATTTCATTTTGATAAAGATTTTTAATAACGTTATAAGTTGCACACCACGTGCGACCTTTAGTGTTGCTGTGCACCTCTACAGGCAATGATTTGGAAGAATGGCCAAGGGCAAGACAGAGTCCCAGAGTGAGGAAATTACCAGCATAGGACTCAGGAAACTTGGTTTGCGATGAGCTCTACCTCTGCCTCCCCAAGTAACTCTAGGTAAACCCAAACCTCAGTTTCCTTCCCTGTGACAAAGGCACGAAAAGGCCTCCTGGCTGACTCCCTGGGCCATCCTGAAGATCTACTGAGGACAGAGTTTAAGAAGCAAAAGGTATCTATAAATATAAGTAAGGAGGTATAAGAGCACATTTAACTAAACTTCAAAGAGGGATGAGGCTTCACATAAATCTGTGAGCCAGGTAACAGAAATCTTCCTTCTTGAATACAATATTGTATTTAATATAAACCTTGGGGACAGAACTTGTGTTTCTAGACAAGATAACTCCCTTTGTTAAGCAGGCACATTGATGCAGAGTTATCCTTGACCGTCCTCAGGGGTGTGGGGGCTATGAACTTGTGTTACACTGATTTCCTCAATACTGCAAGGCCTCTATCTTTTATAATTCTGGATTCTTGTGTTTTGAAAGAGTGTTTCTCTTCCAGTGTTTCTCTGGTAGACAGTCATTTCTCCTTGCTGTCAAACCTGACACCTTTCAGATTTCTCCTATCCCTGCTTCTAAATCACCTTAGATGAGAAAACCTAAAAACCTGCTTTGTTAAAATCAGGTGCAATAAAAGAGCCTATTGAGTTCTATGAGCAAACCGCAAGGAGTTTTACACATCTTTATGGTAATCTTCCTCAGGTCATGTGCTTCTCTGCTCAAAAGCTTTTTAATGCTTCTCATTCCTACCAAAACAAGTCCAGACACCCCAGGCTGCTAACGTTTTCGAAGCCTTCAATTATCTATCCTCAAACCACATTTGCATTATCCCTTCTTAGTATGCTCCAGGTGTGTTTTCATACTCTGTGACTGCTGCCTTCAGCCTCTTCTTATGTCTCGAAACGCCACCCAAGTTTCAAGGACCAGTTCAAGGCCCACCTCCTTCCTGAAGTCTCCCTTACACATAACCTGTCTCAACCCTCTGAACTCTTATCATTTTATCCATATCCTTCCCAAGGCATTTTCTCACTTAAAGGACAGACTTCTTTAGGATCTCAGTTCTCTTTAGTATCCTAAAAATCTCCTATAACCCCTGGTATTGCCTCTTGCTGAATGAATGTATAAATGAGTGGTGGCAAATACTCTGTCAACTCTTTTCCTCTGAGCTACACTTGTCAATGTTCCCCACTGTGTCCTAGATAGCTTAGGCTGCTGCATTCTAAACTGTCAGATTCTCTGTGGGAGGGGAGAGGCTCCACCTTGGGGTAACTGCTATGCCAAGCCTCTGCCCTTCCCTAGCCTCAGGGGCACCTCGCCTGCCTCTCCACCCTCCTGGAAGGGCTCTGTGCAAAGCATCCCACCCGTGCCGGGCTTGTGGGGCAACAAGTGGCCTGCGGGGCACTCACCACTGCCAAGCCTCAGGAGCAGCACGTCCTGGAGCCTGCGGTTGAGGTCACGGAGCTCCTTCATTTCGGACACGAGCGCCCCGTACTCCTTGAGCTTCTTGGCCTGCTGTACCAGCTGCCTCCGAGTCCGCTCCAGCTCCTGCTGGAGGTGGCGCATCTCCTCCTGCTGCTGCTGGTAGTTGCGCAGCAGCTCCTCGTACAGAGCCCGGGGCACGACGGCGTCCTCCAGACTGTCCATGTCCTCCATGGCCGGTGAGGCCTCCACGAAGACCTCTTCTGGACACGTGCTGTGGCCCAGGCTCAGGCCGTTCTGCTTCTCCAGCCGGGCCACCACGGCCTCGATGCTCTTGTGCGCCACTTCGCTTGGCTTCCGCCCCTCAGGTCTCTGTGTAGGACAACGAGAGTCAGTTCAGGCAAGGGCAGCTGGGACTTTTCTTGGACTGCAGCTCATTATTTCCCCAGACAATCCTAGAATCACAGAACCACAGAACATCAGTGCTTGGAGACACCTGTGCAAACGCTTAGTCAAAGCCCTTTCAATTACACATGGGGAAACAAAAGGTACAGAGTGAGGAAAGGACTTGCCCAGAGTCACACAGTCAGGTGGTGGCAAAACCAGGACACTGGTTTCCTAGGCCAGCATTTTTTCCACTCCATCACTCTGTCTCTTAGCTACATATTATACCATGACCACCACCCTCCCAACTCCCCAGCCCCCCACCCCACCCACAGGCCTAGGCAGTGACTTGCTTACAGTGGGTGTTCAGTGTGTATTTGTGGAGAATCAGTGAGAAATCAGGCCAGGCCAACCCATCCCAAGGAAGTCACCACTCAAATCACTTCAGCAACAAAAACATGAAAGTGAGTAAAAGAGCATTCCACCAACAAACCTTTCCTCAAGAATGCTTATGTTCAGAAGGACACTAAGAACTCCAACCTACTCTAATCTAAGGCAGAAACCACGTCTTATTTTCTGTTTCTCCACTCCTACACAGAACTGGCACTTGGCAAAGGTGTGATAAATATTTTCATAAGTGAAAAGTTCAAAAAATGTTAGAATCGGAAAGTTCTTCAGTTTAACTCCCTCATTTTACAGGTGAGAGAACTGAGGCTCAGAGAGTGGAAGGACTATGCTTGGGTCACATGGTAAGCAAGACAGAGCCAGAGCCAGAACATGGAGCCCAAGTTCCAGCCTTAGGCTCCTTCCCCCATATCTGCCAACCTCTCCTTAGACACTGGCCAAAGTGGAGCTCAGCAAGACACTGGATACAGAGAGGACAGTTCATTGAGAAGAGAATTATCCAGAACTACCCAGGGGCTTCAGCTGCTGGAGGAAATTCCAGCTCGAGTGGACAAAGCTTCCATTGAGGAGTGAGAATTACAGAACCAACGGAACCCTTCACCCGGTCAGGAGGGCCAGCAGCTCTCCTGACTGGGGGCATTTGCTGGAGGCAAAGACAACTGAGGATACATACAAGGTTTTAGACAACTTAACTGTGTCGGGTCAAGCCTGCCTTAATTTCTCACTAAGTTTCTGGAAATTAAACAAAACAAAACAAAAAAACCCCAGAACCCAAATATGACTCTGCTATTCAGTTACATGACAATAACCTATCCTGTCATTTCATCCACTAGTCTAGATGAATTTATCAGCTAAAACTGTCATGATCACTTTAGATATCTATTTGCATCACGACACTATAAGACCACCAAGGGCAGTGACCACGTTTGGCTAACTTCCATGACCCCAAAGACTGGCACAGGATGGGGCCAGGCCCATAGCAAGGGTGCAATAAATGCATGAACTGAACTCAACTGCATCTTTTGGATTCTACCTTGGGAATGTCCTTGACCTTGTGTCCAAAATCAGACCGTAGTGAATGCAGAAAGCATCCTTCTTTCTCCTCCCTTCCTGTTAAGTACCCATTATACAGAAAATACACTTGGCTTGTTGAACAAGATTTTTAGCAGGTTTACATGTGAGGCTAAGGAAACCAACTGGGGTGCACACTAAAGGAAATGCAACCTCATGCAAAAGTTTTCTTACAACTCATACACCCGCTTCTGTGAACCTGGCTTACCCCATTTCCTAGTGAGTCCACCATTAGCCGTTTGGAGCAATGTGATAGTGACTGGCTTGGAACTGCTGCCCCAGAAAGGCCTGCTTAATGTTCCTGGAGCTCAGCAGAGACCTCTCCAGAGCTGTAGGCTGGAGAGAGAGGCACTGATCCAAACCCTCAGCTGCTATTACCCTTCAAAGATGGTACAAACAGGGTGGTGCTGGGTGGCCTAGCATGAAGCAGGGTTCCCTGGAAGGTTGGCCAGAAACATGCTAGCTGTCCTAATCTCTCCCAACCTGAAAAGATCATGGCCTGTGACACCAGGGGACATTTACATGGTGAGAGGAGGCCAAACTGGAATTCTTATGCTATCAAAAATCTGAAAATGCTCCCATATACTTGCAGAAAAGGAAAGATTTTGTTACCTTGATGTGTCTAAGCTGTAAATCTTCTTCCCCATAATCTTTAATCTCCCCATCTTCTTCTACGTGATTGAGAGAAAGTTTGGGGATTTTTATTTTCTTCTGCATCACACTGTTTTCAAGGTCAGATTTGTCTTCTAAAATGCACATCAAGAAAACAAGGTTCATTGAGTCAAAATGCTAAAAAATGCCCATAACCTCAAATGCTAGAGAATGATTGAGGCCAGACCAGTTAAAAAGGAAAAGTAAATAAACCCAAGGACTATTCTTTCCTTTATGCAAGGGCCCTAAAGGAAGCAGTGCAGATAAAACTCTCAGATCAAGAGTACTGACTAAAAGAACTGCCATATAAAGTGCTGAAATAGTGGCCAATGAATTTGCTTAGGGGTTTCTCTAAGTACATCTTAAAGGGTGGCCTTTTATGGAATTATAGAATCTGGAAAATGGAATGGCCCTTAGATTGTTACCTAGTCTAAACTTAACTAGCACACAAATCTCTCAACAAATGAGATCTTTTTAAGCCAAGTGACTTCCTGGAAAAAGTTGGTGGGTTTCTGTTAGCTCAGGTACCAAGAGGCATGAGAAGGATGATAGCTCAAGAGGGTAAAGCCTGAGCTGGAAAGACAGGGATTCCCCCAAAGCCCAGATACAGGATAGGCTGAGGGCTGACACATATAGAAAGAGTAACAAGTAACATTTACTGCGTTTTTACTGGTATCAGATCACAAAACGGCAGAGTTTGAGGGGCCTCAGTGACCGACTGGTCCACTCTCTCATTGTACAGGTGAGGGAACTCAAACCCAGAGGGTAGAAGGGGTTTTCCAGATGCGTGAGCTTGAAGAGGGACCAGAGAGGGAAACGGTGCTTCTGTGTAGTCACAACACATACTAAAGTGTGCTACAAACTGTAAAGTGCTATACCACTACAGGGGGATAGTTTCCCACCGCTTTGTCATTCTTAGAGTTCAACTTCAGAACAGCTAGAAGATGATTATTTTTTCCTGCCCATATTTCAAACTTTATTTCCAAGATCTGTCTCTCACAGTGGATGTCCAAGTAAAAATTCAAACAGAAGCGTCCCAGAAGTAGTATTTGAATCTGCTCTGGAACTGGCCCCTTGTAGTAAATACATTAGGTCTTGTTTTCTGGGATGGAGCTGAGACTCTAGGAATTCATGTTTCTTAGACTCCTCAAAGGTTCCCCCTGCTATGTCCTAAATGTTGTTTCTAGCATGTTGCCCAATGCTGGATGTGGCACACGGTGAGGTAGCTGGTTAAATCCAGTCTTTGAGGGTCTTTATGTGTGAGTGTGTGTGTGTGCATGCGTGTGTGTGCATGCATATGTGATTGTGTTAAACACGTTCTTACACTTCCCCTAGAGCAGGCTTCTCTCCTCAAAACTTGTTAGTAAAGCTGAGAAGGAATCTTATAAGCAGATAACTATTACAGAATGCATTCAAATGCCAAATCTTTTCAAATGGTGTTAGAAATCAGCTGGCCAGAGGTGGGACTCCTGTATCAGCAAGACCTCAGTGTGAACCTCAGCTCTTCTGTGACAGGGTGAGAAGGGAGGGGCAAAAGCTTAGTCTCACTGAGCTCAGGTGTGTCCTGTGTAGCACTAGTTCTGAGGAGGAAAGCAATAATTGACACAATTCACTGCACACTGAGTGCACACTAGGCACTCAATGAATGGGGTATTAAAATTGGTATTAACATGCTAATCATTTTATTTCGCTAACCATAAGGTGAATAAAGATACAGTTTTAAAAAACAAAAGGAATGAGGTATAGAGTGTAAAAGAGGTGGTTTTTGTTAATAACTGCCTCCTGATCAAAAAAAGGTGGTCTTTGTTAATAACTGCCTCCTGATCAAAGATGAAAACAGCTTTTCCCACTACCTGGAAGAGCTCAGGTTCCAATTTCATAAGAAAAACCTGTTCTTGTTATCTTTGTGTTTATAAAATACATGCAATGGGTTAGGCATAAACAACAGTAGGGATGTGGTCTCTGAAAGAGTTAACAGCTTCTGACAAATCACTGTTGATTTTTTCTAAGCCAAGAAGCTGCTAAAATACAAAACCTAAAGAAAGTACTCTAAATGAAGTTATCCTGAAATGGGAGGGGTGCGTGTTTTCCCATGAGAAAAAAAAACAGAGAGAAAGAGAGAAAAAGGTGGGGGGGAGGAAGGAGAGGGAGAAGATGAGGGAGAGAGAAATGGTGAGGGTGGGAGAGAGAGAGAGGGAAAGAGAAAGAGAAAGAGAGATATAGGACTGAGAGGATGGTGTCAGGACTTCTGAATGTGTTGCGGCAAAGCTCCTGGGCTAATGCTCAGTTTAACAAGTTCAAGGGCAAATTTTGAGATTGGACCACCAAACTGGAAATGGCAAGCTATGTTCTACCTCCCTGAGCTGAAACTCTGTAGAGCTCAAGGTCATGATGATGTGCAGAGAAGCAATCACTCAGACTCATAAAGCTAGGTAATATTAAACTGAGAATGATCATCAGATCATCTCATTCAACTCTTTCAAAATGCAGATGAGGAAAATGAGGTTCTAAATGGTAAAGTCCATGCATCCATCCATGCAACAATCAAGCCCAGGGATACAGACGGAGCAGGACAAGCAAGATTCCCATGGAGAGCTCACTGTTGTGCAAGGTCACAAAAGTCTGGGCCCTGGAGGCATGAGAGAGTAAGCATCCAGTTGGGGACAAAAGATAAAAATACATGAAAAAGATAACCCAAGATCTCAAATACTGAATTTGAATGAGGGGGAAGAAACTGCTATAGGATTTTAGGGGCAGAGCAGATCACTTCCCTCAGTGCAACCAGGACAGGCTTTTGATAGGAGGTGGCATTTAAGCCAAACTCCTTACTTGCTGGGTGATCATGAGTAAGTGACATTACTTCTCTGAGGCTGTTTCCTCATCTGTGACTTGAAATAAATAATTCCTATTCACAGTGCCAAAATGCTGTGAAGATGATCGATTCTGCATGTTAAGAACTTGAGCAGAGTGAATAGCGCTTGGCAGTCAGTGCTCATAAAATAGCCATTTAAGGACAAGGAGAATCTGGACCACACAAGAGAGGTAAAGAATGGAAGCCAATGGTTTGGGAAGGTATTTTGACTGGAATGTTTACTAAAGATCATTCAGTTCAGTAACAGGCAGGAGAGAGAGAGAGGTGAGGAAGGAAGCTGAGGAGGCTGGAGCTTAGAGAATAAATGGCCTTGAATGTCAAAGTAAGGAGAGCTGAGGTTCAGTCTGCAGGCATAAAGACATTAGGAGTCAGAGAACCTGGATTTCAAGTCCAGTTCTGCCACTCAGTAGGAGTGAGAAGTCATGTAAGCTGCTATGTCAATGAGTGTATCATTTCCCTTTTTCTGTAGAAGTGGAGATCAAATCAGCTGAGTAAATGAGCTTTAAAAAAAAAGAGAGTCCTGTGCAGACAAACACATGGTGGATGACAAAGCTCAGAAGAGCCTGCTGCTGGCTCAGAGCCTGCTGCAGGCTTGCTTCTTGAGGGAGAGACCTGCTCAGCCACCTAGTTTGGGAAAGGTGACACTAAGGAATGCTCCACTCCCTGCACCTGATGACAGGAGGCCCCACTCTACCAGCTACACCCAAAGCTCCCTGCTCTTCTAACTGGAACGCCTCCTTCCTTGTCTGCTTGACAAACTTCACTCAGCCTCCATTCATCTCCTCCTCAAAGGCCCCATTACACACTGTACAGCAGGTCCTTGAATACTGTCATTTCATTCAATGTTGTTTCATTATAATGTTGATGAGATGCCATAGGAACCTACCTCTGGTCTATATCAATTAGGCTTCGGTAAAAATGGGGTTCGTTATGCATTGTTTCACGCAGTTCCAAGAACCTATCAAGGACATTAAGGGAGGACTTAACAATACATACCTTCTCTGAAGCCTATTTTCTTACCAAGTTGCAATCATCTGCTTTGAGATCTACCTTCCGCACTGGATTATGAGTAACCTCAGGGCAGAGCCCATGTTATAGGTTTGGCCCTACAGGAGGGACTCATGAAACAAAAATGTTTAATGGAAGAATAACATAAAAAGGAGCCTGTACCAATAACCATATGAAAAGATATTTAAAATCATTAGGGAAATGCAAATCAAAAGTGAAATGAGATACCACTTTCACACTCACTAAGATGGCTATAATCAAAAAAAGAAAAGAAAAATAACAAGCGGTGGGAGGATGTGGAGAAATTGGGGCTCTTGTTACATTCCTGGCGGGACTGTAAAACATGACAGCCACTGTGGAAAACAGGTGGCAGTTCTGGATTAAACAGTGAAGATGGTTGCGGAACATTGTGAATATACTAAGAACCACTGAAGTGTGCATTCTTTAAAATGGTGAATTTTATGTTATGTGAATTACACTTCAATTAAAAAATAGGTTACCACTGGTGGAATGTCTACTCTCTATCAGATACCACTGTAAGGGTCTTCACATAGTTATCTCATCTCACATCAATTAAGTATTATAGGCCACAGTGTTTTCCCCACAAAAGGAGAAATGACACTCAAAGAAGGCCTTTTAGCTACCCAGAAAGAAAGGTGCAGAGCCAGGATTTGATTTAGGTCTCTCTGCCTCTCAAGTCCCAGCTCTGTTCTTTCTAAACACATGCCTGAAACACGGCAGAGCCAGAGCAAATGCTGAATGAGAGAATGAAGGCAACAGATAAGGACACACAAATTCCCCAGTTTGAAGTTCCAAGCAGAAGACCACTTTACTCTTGTTCTCCTGCCAGACCTGTCCGTCCTCAGCAAGTCCCTGGAAAGCAGTAACTATCTTCAGGCACAACAGAAAAAGATTGCAGCTAGTCCTCAGAGCTTGAATGGGTTCTCTGAAAAGGTAGGCTGAGCACTACAGGAAAGTCTGAAGAGACAGGAGTATGTTGCAGAAAGGACTATAAGCAGATTGTACCTCTAATCTCAAGCCTCCTAACCTGGATCCTGGCTGCCCTGATGCTTGGCCAAGGGAATCCTAAGCCTCCTCTGAGAGCTACCTGCCTCCTGGCTCCATCCTAACGCTCAGCAGTCTCTTCCTTGACGCATGCTTCCCAAATTAAGAAGACATGGGGCCTTCATACTTCCTTTCTGTAACCAGTATACACTTACTGAGCCCCTGCTCTGGGTTGAGCACTATGCTAAGTGGTCCTTGTCTTTTGGACCCTGACAACTAATATGTACCAAGAATACCAGCCAGAACGCAAAGTTTGACTTCCTGAGGGACGCTGGCTCTCACAGGACAAATTCCTGGCCTCCGGGCCTTCCTAACTCTAATCCTGAATTGAAGGTGACGCCTCACACCCATATCTACCACCCCACAGGAGATTATTGCTCACTCAGTGTCATCATAAAAGGTGGAATAAATGACTGAGAGAGAGAGGCCCAGTCTTTTGAGTCAGGTGGTCCAGGTTTGGTTCTGCTACATATGAACCATGGCACATGGGCAAGCTACTTCATCTGTCTGAATCTCAGTTTCACTGCCTGTAAAGCAGGGATAATAAACTGTTTTCCAAAAGATAGTGAATGTAAAGCATCAAGCACAGTGCCTTTCTTGTCATTGGTGTCCAATAAACGGCGGCTGTTAGGATGCCCTTGTCGGTTATGTGCTTGGCTTTTATTCCATGTAAAGAGAGCCACTGTGGGTATCCCACACAGGCTGAGACATGATGAAAGAGATGTTTTTAGAAGATTAATGTGGTAGTGGCAAGCAAGATGGATGAAGTGTGAAGAGGAGACTAAACATAGGGTGACAAGAAGCTGTAACTCTTAACCGGTCATATTAATGAAGGTGAACAGTGCTGTGGCTCATCTAAGACAGCAATTAACTTCATAGAGCATTTTAATGTGGCTTTGGAGTACACTTCTGGATTCGAATTCCAGGAAACCATGGAAGAAACTAGCAGCTGACTCAGAAGGATGAAGAAAACTCTCTAGTCTCGTGGTCCCCAACCTTTCCAGCACCAGGGACTGGCGCTCCTATGACAATCTCATGCCTGATGATCTGAGGTGGAGCTGAGGCAGTGATGGGGAATGGCTGCAAACACTGAAGCTTCACTTGTTTGCCCACCACTCACCTCTTGCTGTGTGGCCCAGTTCCTAACAGGCCAGGGACTGGTAGAGATAATCTTCACTGGTCCTGATTTCCTAATTCTTTTGTTTCCAGGGCAAAGAAAACCATTAAAGATTTGGACATCAACTATCTTCTCCTTTCCAGCTACTATGAAGTCAGCTAACAGCACTGATCCATTTGACAAATATTAAGTAAGCACCTATTATGTGCCAGGTCCTATGCCAAATTCTTTACTAATATCACTATATTTAATCTCTATACTATTTCTATTGAAGCAGAAATTGAGGCTCAAAGAAGTGAGGTGGCTTGTCTAAGACATAAAGCCATTAATTAGCAGAGCCAGAATTTCAAATCATGTCTGCGTAACATTCCGGCCCTGTTCGTGTCATCTAATTATCCTATAGGAACAAGAGAAAAATTACCGAGTTGCTATAACTTCCTCAACTCAAGTAAAAGGCACATATATAATGGCTGGTGAATCAACACAACTTCTGAAGTGCCCACCTTTCTTCTAAGAGCTTGCCTATATTCTAGGAGAATGCTGCAATAAATTCCCAAATTGAACTAAGCACTATACAAATATGACTTGATGCCAAACTCCTGAACTACAAGCTGATCAAGGCCACCAACCTCTAAATAATCCTCAAATAGACTCCCTATTTAAAATATGGTAAAAGCTACTCTTCAAAAATATAGAAGAACTTGGTATTTGTTATTAACTTGAGAGACACAAACATCCCATTAAACTGGGGGTAGAGGGGATGGAGGCATGGTAATAAGCTCTCAGTGTTTAAGAAAACAGGCAGTTGAACCAGAAATCCAATGCAAGTCTGTCTTCGCAAGAGAAGATAGTACTGAAGAATTCGCAGTATACAGTTAAAAAGAAAGAGGCGCTGTCTTGACTCCCATTTTACATATAATCATGCTGAATAATTAAAAGAATCTGTCAGAGAGTTTAATTTGGTGTGGGTTTGTTAGCTACGATGAAATTCTGAAAGGCTAAACATAAAATGTTTTACAAAGGTTTGGTCTTGTTTTAAAAATCTCTATATGCAATTTTAAAGTTTTCATCTGTTCAAAAATCCTGTAAAGTCTTATGTTTGCATTAAAAACAGACAAGACACAAAGAAGACACGCACATTGCATTCTCTGGCCTACGGTGTTTTGTTTTTATAAAATTCAGGGCACACAAAATTCTCAAGTTTCAAGGACTGTATCCAGCCAAGACAACAAAAAAGAAAGCCCCGCTGTGGTACGGCAGAAAGAAATCAGGAAAACTAGTTCAAAGCCTGGCTCTGTAACAAACACACTAGGTGCCCAATCACATCCTCTCCATTTTCTTTTCTGTAAAACCTAAGGCCTAGACTAGAACCTCAACAGGTCCCCTGCTGCTGGCCAGCCACAGGGACTTCCAGGACTCTTTCTATATAGTGCAGGTAACAGCAAATGATCTAACCCCCCCCCCAGGTGGGCACACAGGAAGAAGAAATGTCTTGCCGAGGCCTTCCAGTGTGGGGAAGAAGGAAACGCTAACCAGGTTTCAGCGGTTGGCCTCGCTCTCACTCCCATTGCTTCACCGGCCTTCACATAGGGCAAGGGCACAGACGAAGCTAGGAACCTCGGCCTGCTAGCTCCCTGTCTAGCTGCCCTCATAGGCTTCACCAGGCTATTTCTAGGGTGCTAAGTGGCACCAGCATAAAGTCACAGAGGAGCAAACCATGGGGGAGGGAGGATGGTAAGCCTTTCATGAAAACACAAAAGTTAAATTTTGAACTTGTCTTCTCCTTACCTGTGTGCTTCTTCCTCCAGGTTACTGCTTTCCCCAAAGAGTGGCACCCACAACTGAGAAAGCCGTTCTCTCAGCAACTCTTAGCCTCTGAAGTCCTTAAAGGCTGCCTTTGTTTAACAAGTATCTACTAAGTGCTAGACACTTGTCCATAGTACCTTGCTAAATAACATGGCTGGCAAGGTGATTACTATCTCCATGTTACAGATGAGCACCTGAAACTCAGAGAAGTGAAATAATTTCCTAAGGTCACACATCTTGTAAGAAGCAAAGTCACAATTTGAACCCAGACTGTCTGACTTCAAAGCCTATCTAACACTTCCTCCTTGATACTTAAGGAAGTGACACAGAGGTTGTATAACTACATTCTCTCATAGGGCAGGACTCTATTTGAGAATATCCCTGATCTGAATATTCCCACTTCTGGTGACAGGGAGCTCATCACCAAGATAGACTCTCTTTCCACTGCTCACTTGCTCTCTGCTACTATTACATTGCTCCCACTGAGCCCTATGAATTCCATTCCCTGAACCTAACTCTGCTTTCTGGACCCCAAAGAGCAGGTCTGATCTTTTCTCTGTCAGGGCAAAACTTAGACATTGAAAACTACTAAAATACCATCCCATGCAAACCTTTTCCTCTCTTGCTTATATATTTGTCCTGTCCTACCCTATGTCTCGTCAGTGAGCTCAGAAGAAAAGCAGTTGTCATGTAGTTAAAAAAAACAAAAACAAGCCTAGATTTGAGACTCAAAGGCCTCCCTCCTCATTTGATTTCCAGGACATCCATCTCTCTTGGTTATCTCCTGATTTCACTCCTTCCCAGTCTCCTTTTTGGGGGCTCCATTACTTTGCTGAGCTTTTTAATAGTAGTGTTCTGAAGAATTCTCCCTTACATGCTTCTCCCACTGTGACCTCACCCCTTCCCTGGCTAATGACTTCCACATTGAGACCTCTGGCTCAGTTTCACAGTGCTCTTCTAAAACTCAGGCCACATGCCTAAGCACTCTCCTGGATTATCTGTCCAGATGTCCTGTGAGCCCCTAAGATTCAACACGTCTCCACATAGACTCATCACCTGCCCCTCTAAGCAACTACTTCTCTAGAGCTAGAGGGTGAGAGCCCAGATCACCACATCATCAGCATACACGTCACCACAACCTGTTGTGGACATCAACCTATGGACATCTTAGATCCATCATGACCATCTCCACCTTGATTTGGGCATCGTCCGTTTTAACTGAGCTGGCTTAAACTTCTCCACAAGCCCTGTGCATGTGGGAAGCCTTCGCCCACTGCCTGGCCCCTACTGCATCTACTAAACAATTGTTTGAGTAGCTCCTTTCTCTTGGGATAAAAAGAAGCCCCGTCTCGATAAGACTGTAGATATATTATATAGATATTCCCAGTGTTGGTGAGTGCTAGGAATCTGGTGAGTACTTAATAAATATTTAGTAAATCAGTCCCTTTAAGGTAAAAAAACAATGTCTATTCCTCCTCCTGTTTCCCTAGGATAGCCCGGTTATCTGCAGAACTTAAATGAACCAGAGAAAACTTCACGGTAAGCATGCCTTTCTGGTAAGCATTTTAAAATAAAAAGCACACACGTCTTCTCTTTCCCAGGAGTTTAAAAGACAAAGCAGGAAGGCATAGTGGAAAGGGAATTAATTTCGAAGTGAAAGATCTAAATTTGAATTCCACATTTTTGGTGTGTTTTTAAAAATAAAAACTTAGTATGTTCTTGAATAACAAAACACCACGAAAAAGGGCAAGACCTAAGCCTGCCTGGGGCATTTTTTCCTTTCAGCCTGTGAACCAGAGCTCCAAGGTGCTCTGTTACACATACCATTTAGTTATAACAAATATGTGGTTTTTGAACAAGACAAATTGCACCAGACTGAACCTTCAACGGTTAACATTTTAGTAGAATCTGTAACAGATGACAGCAGGCAAGTTCCAATCTTTGCTCCAACATATATCAGTAGAACATGTCAAAACCTAAATTAAAAGTTTTTACTCACTTTAAAAAAAATAAATCCTTTCGTTGGCAGTCTCCCACTGATGACATGCAACAATCTTTGCATATGAAATTGGCTAGTCCCCTGCTTCGCCTCTAACTTTGTAGACATTCCAAAGCATTTCTGGAGCAAGTGATCTATTTGGACCAACAATGACAAGCTGGGACCTGAGCCCTGAATGAGCTAGAATTACCAAAGCGAGAAGAACGTGGCTTTGGAAGCTATTTCTCCCAAGTGTGGGGTTTCATCTAGTCAAGGGAGTGATAAAGAATGTTGACTTTTTCCAGATGAACAAAGTTGAATGACACCTCAAAATCCCACTGCATGTTTATGTTCTAAAAAACAAGTTGCTGTTAAAGAAGTTCCTGCCCCCTCCCAATTTCTCTCCCAAAGCCTAAAATATTCACCTGTCTTACCAAATTCCTGAGTTCAACATGGGCTATCTGGTGTGGACTGTGTACCGGGCAACATGGATACAGAGACTAGGTAGACAGGCCTCATCCTGAAAAACTTGATGTGGTGATCTGGGCTCTCACCCTCTAGCTCTAGAGAAGTAGTTGCTTAGAGGGGCAGGTGATGAGTCTATGTGGAGACGTGTTGAATCTAGGGGCTCACAGGACATCTGGACAGATAATCCAGGAGAGTGCTTAGGCATGTGGTCTGGTAGGGAGACAGGTACATTCACAACTAACCAAAACAAGACACAAAATGCTAAGATCCATAAGTAAGGAACAAGCAAAGTAAAAGGAGAGCTCTGGGGGAGGGAAGGTCTTCCTTGGGGGACAGAGGGTAGACCAGGAAACGCCTGAGGCATGTATTTTGTCCACTCTTCTATCACAGCTCTCAGCTCGCTGGACCACAACATGTCACACATCTGCCTTCCCCACTGGAAGGTGAGCTCCGTGGGCAGAGAACCCATGTCAGACAATGATTAATCCATCCCAGCTGGCTCAAAGGAGAGCCTGAGGGTGCGTTCTCAAGATGGCATAACGAACAAAAAATCTAGGGGAAGCTGAAAGGGTGGGAAGAGCTGGGGAAGTGAGGTGGGGCTGGGGCCGCTGTGGAAGTTGGGCTAAGAAGCTGAAGTTTTACTCAGCAGGCAACAGGGAGCTGCAGAAGGTTCTTAGGAGAGCAGTGAATTGACTAAGACTGTGCTTTAGAAGATTATTCTGACAGCAATTTGGAAAACAGATTGGAAACAGGGTGATCAACTGGTTTAGAAGAGTAAAAGCTGGTGCTGGCCTGAATGCAAGCAGTGGCAGTGGAGCTGGAAAGGAAAGACTTAAAAAATAAACTGCAAAGCCCACCTAGAATCGGTCCCTTAACTGTGCTCCCCCATTGCTGGCTTCTCCTTCTATTGAGCACTTAACCTTAGGCCCTCAGACTACATCCTCCCTGAAGATGATGCCAATTCTTCTTCTTCACTCTGCCCCAGGCAGAAACCCTCCACAAAAGGGCCTAGAGACTTAGCTTGTCTTCCCTGGATTGTACTGTCATTTCAATCCCAGTACCTCGGACATGTTGGTGCATCGGTGTGTTCACTTATTACAGCCCTGGGCCTGGCATATAGGAAAGAGTAAGGGAACACTTGACAACAAAGGGAATTCAACACACCTAAATAATAATAATACTGCATAGGTGCCTGGGTAGAACAGCACAGAATTTTAAGACTCTTGAGCCTGGAGAAACTAGTTTTGACCCAGGAAAAAACACAAAATTCAATACTGTGAGCCCCAATAGCAGGATGGATTGCAGTTAGATAATGGTGAGCTCTCCTAATGGGTACCTCTCACTTTCACAATCTGTTTGGCAAATAAATGCGAGTAAGGAAAGACCACAGTCCAAAGGCAGGCCAAGTCCTGAGTTACATGGACTCTCTCTCCATGGCGGATGGGAGCTCCCTTGAGATCTCCTCAGGGAAATGACAGCAGGGCGAGGGGTGTGTGCTGTGAGGGGGAGGCTGAAGAGAGAGGAAGAGAAAGAGCAGAACAGGCTTGAAAACACAGAGACTAAAAACTGTTCTCTGGCTCAAAACTTGCCTCAAACTGCAAGCTTCGTGGACAGTTCTTCCATTTCCTTTCACTCTTTTCAAACATGTTATGTGGCTGATAGAAACATCAGCTCCTCTACAAAGGAGGCTGCGAAATGGGGGCCTGGCACAGTAAGACCTGGGTTCCAAGCCTGGCTTTGCCATTTACTAACTGTGCATTGTAAGCAAGTCTCTGAGCTTCAGTGTTCTCATCCATAAAATGGAAATAATAACAATGGCAATCTCTACTAAAGGGGTCACAGGGAGAACTGACAGAGATAATGCACAAGCACACAGCAAGACTGTGAATAAAGGTGTGTCTGTATTCTTTGAAGTGAAATCACAATTTGGCAGGAATAGGGTTATCCCTCAGGGTCTGACACACACTAAAACTAAGGTTTAAACTACCATGGGCTAGAAAAATGAGAAGCCCCAGGGAAGTTGGCTTTGATCTTTCTTGAGTACAAGGAGAGGTCCACTTGAAGGTGATTCTCAATTGGCCTCGGCAACTACTCAGTAAAGTAACACACTTCTCACCAAAAGCCATCACGTGGCCCTGAAACTGCCACTGACACCATGCTATATTGGTGCCAGATAGGGATTAATTACTCATGGCAAATTCACAAACATAAAGCCATCTCTGCCCCCCTGAGGGCTCACATCCTCACATTTGGTGCCACAACACAGTGGTATTTACATCGAGGCGATGGCAGATGAGCTCTTTAAGATGATGTCACTGCAAGCCAATTCTCAGAGCTACCACATTTGAGTCAGATGGGGTTTCAGGACACACAGGAGAGTTCTTCCTGGATAAATGAAGTCCCAAACCCACCTTGGCCCTTCCAGTCAGGTCTGCAGCCAGGACAGTGGCTCTGATTTAAAAATTAACCAGCGGAATGGAATTCAAAATGTGGTCTAGCTAATCTCAAGTTGTTCCTTTCCTTCTTCTCTCAATGAAAAAAAACAAAAACAGAAAAACAAGAGAGGTGGGGAAAAGTGCTTTGCAACTCGCTTTGCTCAAACTGGCCCATGTTTCTTCTTTGGATATACTCTGCCAGTTTCCAGATGTTGCCTACACTGTTGTTCTTGTTTTTTAAAATAACCCCAGAGATTTATCAACATTCCAACTTAAAGGATGAATTGTCTATATTTCAAGATTCATGGTTTTCAGACCAACAACTATACATGTCTTACTTAGGAGGACTTCCACTGATTTTTAAAATCAGTCACTGGGGGCTGCCATCTGCCTAAGCAGCCTCTGAGCAGTGCTTGAAGAGCCAAGCAGAGTGTCTGTGTTTATTGAATGAATAAATGGATGAATAGACAATCTCTAGATGAAAACAGCCATCACACACTAGACATACACACCACTGACTGACTCCTTCTGACTCACATCACTTCTTCTCTCCTAAGACTCTTCCAGATCTAGGAATATAATGCAATCATCAAAAAAAGCATGCTTTTTTTTCTTCAAGCCAAAGAGAAGCTCGGGTTACAATCTAGTTACAACTTCCTCAGGTCTATACTCTGGGGGAATTAACTCCTAATCCGTTTCCTTGTGTAATTAAAACTAAGCAAACAAACAAAATAAAACCTAATCAGCCGCAAGGGTTTCCCTTTCTACATACTTCTCCTCATTCTGTTTTTCTGGCTCCTGTGCCCCAGGACTTGTCCAGGAGGTGGAGAGGACAGTCTGCTGAAAAGGGCCCTGGGTGCCGATCAGTTTCCAGTTCTTTCACTCAACTCCTGAAAACCTACTTCCCAGAGGCAACATGAGGTGCTGGAAAGGAACAAGTCATGAGCCAAAACTCTAATCTACTGCTAATTTGCGATGGGATCCTGGGCAAGTCACTTCTCTGTTTCTCGACAGTTTCCTAATTTAAATATGTGCTAGATTGCTGTTAGGCTAAGTGTGAAGTTGGAAAAAAGGAGAAGATCTCAAAAGTACAAAATACTAGCAATATCTTCATTCATTTCCTAACCCCTGGTCTTCCCTTCCAAGTGGAAGGCAGTATGGCTCACTCTCTCTGCCTACTGTAAGGTACACCCTCCTTACCAGCAGTAGCTAAAAGACTGCACCCACAAACGGAAGTGATACTTCCCTTTTCCTCTTAAGTCTATACCCAAGCCACCTACAATAAAAAGGACCCTGGAAAGAGGGTCCACTGCCTTCTCTTCACAAAAGAATAGGTACTTCAGGATGGCAGAAAGAACTTGGTGTAGGAGGCTGGAAGTGGGGAGAGGTTCTTTTCCTATCACCAGCTGAATCTCAGGCCCCTCATCTGTCAAATGGGAATGAGACCACCTGCCTGGCTTATTTTTCAGGGCCCTGGAAAAGCAGGAATGGAATATCTGGTCTTATTCTGACCTAGAAACTCTTCCATGGCCCTCAGCTTTCATTCAGAGAGCCTTCTGAGAGATTCAAAAGTGGAGGGTGAGGGTGGTTGAGGGCCACCACTTGGCCAGGGAGGGGCCAGAGAGAGTGATGCCCAGTAATCAAGGCCTCCTGATCCCGTCTGATGATGACCTGCATGGGACATGTATGTCATAGCTTCCCTCTGTGAAGAGAGACTCACACCTGGAAGAGTCTGACAATATCTGTCTTGCCTCCACACTCCCAGGAGGTATCAAAAGGGCCTTAAAGAGAGAGATACGGATAGAAACTTAAGAGACATACAGAGCAGAGAGAAAGAAGGAACTGGAAGAGAGGTAAAGAAAAGGTGAGCTAGAGAAAAGTACAAACAGGCAGGGAGAGAAAGGGAGAGTAGACCCAAGATCAGGTAGAACAGACTGAAACAGAAAGAGGAAGACAGACACAGAAAGAGAGATGGAGACAGACTGACAGCGCGGGAGTGTTGGGGAGGCGGGGAAGACAAAGGGGACCATCCGGTATTTTTAACTGGTCTGGCCTTTTAGAGACAGCCCGTCCCCCGAAGAAAAGCCTAAGGTGCGGGAGGAGGAGGCCGGCGCAAGCAGTGGCTTTCCCCGGCCCCCTCTGCCCCAGAGCCAGGCCCCCTCCGGTGTCCCGGCCCCCGCCCAGGTCCCACCGTCCCCCCCCCCGCCCCCCGAGCCCGCACGCTCACCTGCCAGCGCCAGGATCTGGGCCTTGTGGAGCAGCAGCGCTCCCCAGTCGCGGGGGGCGCGCGGGGGGCTCTCGGGCTCGGCGCCCAGCTCCTCTGGGCCCCGGTACACAGCGTACACCTTCTGGTTGTCAAAATCCAGCCGCGAACGGGGACTGAAGTCGCGCACGCACGACACGGGCAGCGCGTAGCAGACGTTGTCCTCCAGGAACCGCACAAAGGCGTACATGGTGGGCGCCGGGGGCGGGCCCCTGTTGGGCCCGTGAGCCCGCGGGGCGGGCGCGGAGGTGGGGACCCGGCGGGGGGCGCGAGCCTCGCGGCCGGGCCGCGGGGGGCGGGGGGGGGTCGGGGGCGGCTCCCCGGCCCCAGTGTCCCCCCACTGTTATTGTTCCTGAAAGCACCGCTCTGCCAATCGGCTGCTCTGGCCTGGGCGCGGAAAAGAGAGGGAGGGGAAAGGGGGGCGGGGGGCGGACGAAGGGGGTTTGGAAGCGCACCGCCACTTGCAAAGTCAGACCCGAGCAATCACAGCCGGAGCGCGTTTCGAGTTGGGAGGGGAAAGGGCAGAGCGACTGAATTGCAATAATAATGATAATAATAACAATAGCATTGCAGAAAAAAAAAATGCATTGACTACAAGTCGCGCTGCAGGCGGGATTATATTGCTACAACAATCGCGCTGCAAAAAAAAATTGCTTTGCAACAAAATTGGATGGCAAAGGCGTGGAGAGAGTGTGAGAGAATGAACGTGTGTGAGTGGGTGGGTGGGTGGGGGGGCGATCTTGTTTGGATCCCTAACTGTAAACTTGTACTTCCAAGCGGTCCGAATTTCGAAGTGTTTCAAATCATTTTAGCCAATCCTCTCGGCCTCTTTAGTTCGCTTTTCTTTTCTTCTTCTTCTTCTTTTTTTTGCAAAACTGCCAGCTCCTGCTGTGGGAGGGTCCTTCAACCAGAAACGTTCCCCCGAGAGCTGCCAAACTAGTTCTGAACAGAACTGGGTCTTATCTGGGATTTCCAGTTGTATCAGCCGGCTGGGCTGGTGGAAGGTCTTTCAAGGGTTGCTCTGAGCCAGAGCAGCAGTGGCACCTCTCTCCCCTGTAGTCTTCCTCCATTGAAGCGCCCCTCCACAACATGCCTCTTTCTGAACTGGGACCAGCTGGAATGAAGTGGGAAGGGAAGGAGTGTTCTGAGGAAGTCAAGTGGAGGGATGGCTGGGCATTTCTGGAGCATCTTGAAGAGTTCAGGGACTCTGGAATAGCAGTCTTGGCTCTGTCCCTAATATGGTAGGCAGAAGAGATCCTGGAGGGTTTTGGGTCCACCCAGTCAGGCCATGAACACCAGCTGAAAGAGGACCAACTGGGCTCTGCATTCAGAGGAACCCCATTCCACATCACAGAGGGAAGCACCCTCACACTGATGCCATTGAGAGGGTGGGCTTTGTATCAAGTATGGCTGCTTATATCCCCACTGTCTAGCACAGACTTGGCACTTGGTAATGACACAATTAATTTTGAGTGAAGAATAAAATAAAAATCTACATTCACCCAGTCACCCAGTTATTCAATCATTTATTCAAGCAAGCAATCTTCATTGGGTAGGCACCACAGATTCTGGACTAGGTACTGGTAGTAGAGATGAACAGCCAGGACAAACACCTGTATTCCTTGCAAGTATTAGGTATCAGAACCTGGGTCTCTGTGTTGGATTCCTATGTCAAAAGTAGGTCACTATACAACAAACACACCTTCCCTGTCCTCAAAACCCTTACAATCGGGTCTGGGAATATTTAAAAAGTGTAAGTTATTATGTTATAATGAGAAGAATATTCTCATAGAGTAATACTTAATGGAGGTGACAGACTCAATTAAATGTTATATTTTTAAAACTTCATTTTAATAAACTCAATCTGTAAGAAAAACAAAAGCACCAAACTGTTGTTTTTTAGTAGTTGGAGATGATTTTACTTTCCTTTGTGTTTTACATTTGTATTTAACTATTTTCAGTAAGCGGGTATTATTTTATAATCAGAAAGCATTAAACAGCATTTTCTTTTAAAAGCATGGTTCTCACATTTCAGATAAGCTACACTAATGATGAAGTAGATAAACCAACCCCCTAAGTTATTTTCTGTGATTTGGGGAATATATTATATAGGCAAACCCCACCAACATACATCTCCCAGGTCTAATGTACAGGTCAGACAAAGTTCCCTTAAACCAAGCCTCTGGTATATATGTGGTGACAGTCAGACACACCCATGAGTTGTTCTGATGCAGATGTGTTTTTCTTACATTGCCCCACACACATGTGGAAAAAAAGAGGAACAACTCTGGGTTGTTCTAGCAGATTTACCTTCATAATTATAATTTCTTTAGACTAATCTTAAGTGACTTTTTATTTTAAGAATACATTCCTATGGTTGTCAAGGAGAAGTAATATGTAGCAAGACTTCTGATAATTCACAAGATGGATCATGCAAAGTTGGCCATATTTAATGAAAGTCCATGAAGCTTCCAACTACGATTGCAGAATAATTTAAAGTAGCACCATGGCCAACTGCCTATCCCATCTATGTGAGGGGAACCCAAAAATATGTTATTAGTCTCATTTCTTACCACCTTGCTGACACAGTACACGCTAGACACATTAAATCATTCGACGTTTCCCAAGACAGCATGTTTTATGAGGTCTCCAGCCTTTGTGCTTGCTCTGCCCTCATCCGGGGAAGTTCTTCCCCCTGGAGTGCATGGTGACCTCCACTTTCCCTGAAGGCCAGCTCAAATGTCATCTCCTTTGTGAAGCCTTCTTTAACCACCAACTCTCCTCAGGCATAGGCAGTCTCTTTCTACTATTTTGTCCTAGCCCCTTTTATCTTCCCTCATTAGAATGAATGCTTTGAGGAGTGATAAAAAGGCTGAGTAACCTCAGCATCCCAGGTTCCTAGCACAGGGCTGGGGAGCAAATGCTTATAGAACAAATGCATTAAAGAAAGACATGGAGCATGAATAGCAAACCTGTTGTATGTTTTTTGTGAAAATTCGTCCCTTCTTTACAGAGTTGGAGCTGAATCTCAACTCTGTCTTTCCCATTCCTAGTAACCAAAGGGGAGTACACTGATTCCACTCCTTGTAAAATAGACACATTCATGAACATATTAAATACCACTGCACCCACCAGTTCAAACAAGTTCCCCATCCAAATCAGTGTAAATAATTCTCCTAAGGGGGAAGTTCATGTCTCAAGAACCCAGAAAAAAGAAATGAACAATGACATGGATGCCAATAGTGTAAATACAGACTCAAATAAATTTTGCATTTAGATGCAGAGAATGGATTCTAGAGAAGATATGGCAGGTACAGGATACTCAAAGAAACACTCTTGGGCAGCTTAAGAGCAACTGAAAGACCCCAAGACTTTCTGCTTCCTGTGTGACTCTCACAGTTTTTCTTTTAACACAGCTTTATCAAGAACCTACTAAGCACTTCCTCTGCCCTAGTGAGTCAGAGTACCTCTTTGACCCAGATTACCACAGCCCTAGGCTTTACACATACCAGAAACTCAAGATGTTGATGATTCATTGATTGGCAAGTAAAGACAGTTCTAAAGTACAGATTTCAGAGGTGGGTAAAAATGATAAGTTCAACCAAATCACAGTTGAATCCTCTCTTCAATATCTTTACCAAATGGTCATCCAGATATCTCTTCTCCAGCTCTAACATCAAGAAGTTTATTTACTACCACCCCTTAACTTTGGGACACTACTAACTGTTAGAAAGGTCTTTCTTACATATACTGAGGCAGAATCTTGTACCTTGTAGCTGCCTTGCCAGGTTTACCACCAAGAGTCTCATGTCAGCCCTTCAGATAAGGGAAAATTTGGGGTCCTGTCTCTTTAGAATCTTGTCTGTCTTCTGTCCAGACTTCTTTCACCTGTCTCTGCTCATATAACCTGGATGATAACTGTGGTACCTACTTTTTCTCCAAAGTGTGCTATAAACCTTGCACACCAGGCACCAAGCATCTATGATCTCAGTTAATGTCATGCCAAACCCTTGAAGTAGGTCTCATTAACCTCATTGTAGAGTTAAGAAAATTGAAACTTAAGACAAAGTAGTTCAGTTCTGTAAAGTATTAGAAGTCTTGGGGTCATATCTGCATTTTAGACATTTAGACAAGATGGAATGTGAGAGAAGGTTTAGCGGGGAGACTAGAGTGAGGAGCCCTATGATGAGGCTGATTGTCCTCTTCCTGCCCCTCCCCAACTCCCTCTTTCTGCAGGCCAAATGTGCTTTGCCTCTCATCCAAGTCATTCTAATGGAGCAGAAAATATACACATCTGGGGCAGCTTTGCAACCGCGCTTCCATTGTGCTTTCCTGTTGCATTTTGCAGAGCCTTGGGTTAATGTCAGGCTCCTTCGGTTTAGCCAGCTGAAGCATGTTCAGTGGCAGCTGCGGGACTTGTGTTTCATATTACGGCATGGACTCCTCAATGTACTTGCAAAACTATTTTAAGGAGACATGGATTCTGTGAATTTTTAAAGCAACTGGAGCGTGTCTTTTCAACCTCTCCACTAATGATTGACCACATTTTTTTTTCATGAATTGCCTTTTTCCTATGATATTTAATTTGACTTTTCAAGTATATGCTCTTTAAATTATTTATTTATTTATTTTTACAAGTTTGCCCAAAAAAGTAACTTGCTGAGCTATGAGCTCAGGGCCACTTTCTTCTCAGGCTGATTTAAGGAAAAAATGCTGATAAATGGTCAGGAGGAAGCAGAACTGCTGGGAGGCCGATGGTGGGCATTACCCTGAGCTGGGTGCTATAGCCCCAAAGCAGGGATATCATCCCCGAGCATCCATGTAGATCCCTGATCATGAGGTCTGGTTGAGTTTGGTTGTGGGGTTTGGGACAGAGGAAGAGAGGGGTAAAGAAAGAGAAGAGCTGCATGTTGAGTACAGGCTCAGACTGGTGAACATTGCCTGGAGTAGGAGGGAATGCCAATTTGTCATGTAGGGGCAGCTTGGAGGGTTAAAGAAATGTGGGCTTTGAACTCAGACCAAGGGTTAAATCCTGACTTCCCCACATCTTTGCTATGACTTCAGGCAAGACAGTTCACCTCCCTGAGCCTCAGTTTTCTTACCTATGAAATGAGGTTATTGAGACACATCTTCTAAAGGAGTTGTGAGAATCAGGGCAGGAGATTTTGACCCTCTCTGTGTATCAAGATCACCTGGAACTTAAAAATTCCCCATTCTACTGTGTACCTCTGAGTTGGAAGATTTTAAAGTAATATGCTATCATATAGGAAACGTTTGACAAGTCATAGATACTATCATTTTCAGGGAAAATATAAAGGTCTCTGAAACATCTATGGAACCTCTCTGAGGCACAATTTCATCATCTGAATATAACATACCAATGTGAAAAGAAGATAGTATATTTAAATCTTAGGCCCTGGGTCCAAATCCTGGCCCAATACGTAAGGCCAATCTTTAATAAGTGTGTGGCCACAGACAAGTTTCTTAATGTTTCCAAGCCTCACTTTCCACATGGAAATATTAATGCATACAACTTTATAGGGTTGTTATAAGGATTAAATAAGATAATCCATGTAAAATGTTTAGGACAGTGCCTAACATGGTGAGTTCTCAATAAATGATAGTTGCTACTATTATTATTAACATTATTATTATTATAGTTATTATTAGGAGAGCTCTTATACCTATGCTGAGAGTAGGGCACCCAATACATATTTATTGAATCAAATTGAATATAGTGAGCTGAATAACACTGATAAATATCCAACAAGCTTCCCAGAATGCACCCAGGAAAGTGCCGTTTCCTTGCAACCAGAGCCTGTGAGCACAGGTTAAAGTCACCAAAAAAGCTCTCAGATCTTGCATGTTCAAAAATCTCCCAGGCTACTGGCCTTTCCCACATCTGCAGCAAACAATTCCAAGATACTGTGTTTGAGGTCATTCACTCTTTCAAACTGCCTTTGTTGAGTATTTTCTCAGAAGAAAAACCTGTATGTAGTATATAAAATGTAAAATACAGAAGCATTTATAACAATCAGATTCTTGTGAATGTGCATCTTGGCTTGACATTCAGATCGAGAAGACCATGGTCAAGTTCAACCAATCATATCTCAGCTACGTTATGATCTCACGTGGGTCACAAAAGAGTTTAGTTACATGAATGATCTGAATCCAGGCATTTTACTCTAGGAGCAGTACAGAAGTCTGTTAGTATCCACAGGGGATTGGTTCCAGGACCCCCAGGAGATACCAAAATCTGCAGATGCTCAAGTCCCTTATTTAAAATGACATGGAACAATGCACACAGTCAGTCCTCTGCATCCGAGGACTCCAACATGATTGAAAATATTGTTTTCCATCCATGGTTAGTTAAATCAATGGAAACCCTCAAATATGAGGGCTGACTGTATATACTCTACATAGAAACAAAAGCAAATGAATTCCCAATGGATGAAGACCAAAAGAAGTTTATGAATAGAAGAGGGTGTGACATGGGAACAACATGTAAATTGGTTTTGAAAAAGAAACCAAAAAAATTGGCTTACCTTGGAAGAACGCAACTTGCCTCAATTACTTATTTCATCTAGGGGTCTACTAATTCTAGAAGCTACCCCTGGTTTCCCTTATTAAATTAACTCATTCTGTTGTTTTTTTAGCTGAACTGTCACTTCCTCAGGAAAGTCCTCCCTGTCTTCATCCTCCCATTCCCCTCTAGAGGCTAGCTCGGGTCCCCAGTACATATTCCCACAGCTCCTTATATTATTCTTCATGGAGTTTATCATGGTATGTAATAAATATTTATCCTATTATCATTTATCTCTGCCATTAGACAAAGAAAATCCCACTAGAAGAGACTCTGTCTGCTTCACTGCTGTATCCTAGCACTTTGTCTGACATGTGGGAGATGAAACAGACATTTGTTGAATGAGTCCACATCTGAAACACAGACCTCTTAGGAGAGAAAAGCCACCAAAGTTGAGGGAGCAGAGGTGTCCCAACAGCTTTATTTTGTCCTGAGTCTCACCTTCTGCTCATGAGCGTTTCTCTGTTTTTGGTCCACCATGTGTCTGGCTTTCACAATTTGGCCCCCAAATCAGTAAGAGACCATTCTGTAGTTTTCCCTTAGCACCACTAGACAGGTTAACATTTTAAAATGTTTTTCTAAATATAAAGAGAGAACATAATAGAAATAATTATAAAAAATGCACACAGCAGAAAAATAGTCAAGTTGGAACTCACACAGAGTTGCTGTATGCTAATATCAATAGTAATATAATAGGATCAAGAAACTTCATGACATATCCATGGGCCTCTAAGAAACAAAATGGTGATTCCACCTTATCCTACAAGGCTAATCTTCCTTTTTACCTTGTTGTTGCCTGGAAATCACTGACTCTCCAACGTCCTACTCAGAGTGATTACTGCCTCATTTCAGTATTTTGATGATTTCAAGATTACTTGGGAGGTAACAGGGCAAACTCATTCAAAGACCATTTGCTAGTCCTATGGTTACCGTCTCTGCTCATCTCAAGCACCCTGTGGCTCAGAATGTCTGCCCTTTACAGATCCTCACAGGGTCAGAGTATAACGCACAATGTCATTCAGTCTTTGGCTTTTGTTTGATAACTCTGGGCTGCCATTCTGGATCAGAGACACAAAAGGGAACATTCATATAGATGGTTAAGTCATCTCAGAAGCACACAGCAAACCATGAACAACTGATTATCTTAAGAATGTCTCCTAACCACACCATAAATTCAGTACAAAATCACAGAGTAATTACTGATTTCTGTGATAGAAACTATACTGGCTGTTTGACATATGAGTTCCTTAAATCTTTTCAAAATACCTCATAAGGTCAGTATGATGATCTCCATTTTTCTTATGAGGAAACTAAGACTTAAAGAGGTGACAGAAGTTGTTTATAGTCATGTGTAGAAGTCTAGAGCTTGGCTTCTTGATCCAAAGCTCGGGTTTCAAGGGCTATGTGGGTATAGCCTGTACACCTCAGTTTCCTGAGGCAGCATACAGCCAACCTGTGAGATTTAATCCCTGCTCTGCTTTTCTTAGAAGCTTGAATCCCCACCTAGAAATTTGAGAACTAAATCTCATGGGAAAGTCCATATCTATTATTCCAAGCATCCTAAGTTTGAGTATTTTTCTGAGTAATTACTCTGTGAGTACTGATGATTTGACTATATTATCTGGGATTTCTAAAATCATGTCCTCCTTACCCCAGAGACTGAATTTTTTAAGCACTCAGAGGTTTCCAACTGTTCAAGCAGACTCCTACAGTCTTATATTCTCTGTTGATGTCCAAGAAGTTGGAACCTGTTGGGAATCACCTGCTACAGCATAGCCTGCGGGGAGGCTCCTTTGAGCCAGAACAAAAGAGGACTGGAGAGCTCCAGTCAGAGATATCTCATCCTCCCCACTTCCTTCCATCATTCTTACCCTGCTATTACTTGGAGGAATAAGAATAGGAATAATAGCAGTGAATCTTTGTGGAATGCTTATCACATGCCAGGCTTTACAGACATTTCTCATTTAATCCTCAAAACCATTTTGGGTTGTAGGTACTATTAGTGTTAGCCTCACTTTAAAGTTGAGGAACCAAAGGCATAGCATAAGGATGTTAGGTAACTTGCCCAAGGTCACACAGGAGTAAATGGTGAAACAAGGATTCAAACTCAAGCTATTTGGCTCTAGAGCCCTAACCTCAGACTTCTACCCCAATTCTGGCTCCCCCTGAGTCTTACTCTTGCTTCAGTGAGGGCTATCTGTGCCCTCCCCATCTAGAAAGGATGGGGAGATGATGTGGCATTCATCTTTAAAGGGTCATATGCTGATTCTCTAAGGATGTCCAGATACCCTGATTGGTCCAGGTGAAACCTAGGCACTATATCAAAAAGCACCATTGGAATTCATTGGTATTTTCATCCAATATTGTAGTGGATGGGAGTGTACTGGATTCAATTCACAGTATAAAGAAAGCTTTCTTTTATTTACTTAAAACCAGGTTTTTTTTTCATTTAGTAGCAAAATAGGGCCACCTATTATGCTGATCAAAAAATCCTTCATTTCTAAGTTTTTATATTACAATAGAAAAATGACCCATATATACAACACACAACACATATTCTATTGATAGTTCTTTTTCATATACTCCTTTAGTCTTGGTGGTAGGCAAACTGGAGTGCAGAATTTAAAAACCCTATTCCCTTCTTTCTGATCAGGCATACCTTTATTATCATGGAAAAGAGATGGCAAGGATAGAGGAAAAAGTTATAATCAGTTAAAGATGAGGCATTTTCTTTCTAAAACATAGGATGAACAGAAGAAAGGCACACGAGGGTAGGTGAGACTCTGGGTGGAATGGCTGGTCTCTGATCACTGAGCTCTGCTTCTGGCTCGGGGGCCCATTCTGGAGAGTTACCACAGCATAGAAGAGGTTACAAAGCACTATAGTAAAATGTGCAGGGGCTTTAAAATCAGATTTAGGTTCAATTACTGTTCCATTACCAAGGTACTGTGGGCCCTTGGACAAATCTCTGACTCTCAGTTTTTTTAACTCTTCAATAGGGTTTTATAAGGTTGTCACGGGGTCTAACAGAATATGCCTGTAAAGTATCTGGCAGGCACAATGCCTCATACACAGTAGATTCCGAAAACTATCAGTTGTCTTTTTCATTGTCATCTTCTGAGAGTCTCCTAATTACCTTTTCCTTTCAGGAGGTCACGGGATAATGACAAGGCCAGATGCCCAGAATCCAGTTATTTCTGAGTGCAGTATCAACCCTGCTTTACCTGAGTATTACTGCAGAGATGCCACTGCCATCCTTTCTTGGCCAACACTGGGGCAGTATGCCTTGTTAAAGAAAGCTGGGACCTTAGTAAGACCTGTACTTTTATCTTATGAAGTTTTGGGATTTGAAGTTGGGGTTTTATTGTTTGCTTTTAAAATCATGTTCAGATTTTGTATATTTAAAACATATTTTTGGAATTGTGAAACATAGTGATCTCAATCGTCAAAAGGGATAAACTATGTTACGCATTTCTTTTCCAATTTCTGGGTTTATTTTTTATATATTTATTTATTTTTTTGGTCTCCTTGTTTGAATTTTTCTGTGACGCCCTGCCTTATGTCCTAACTCATCTGGTCATCTGGGATACTAGCTGTGAAAATCTGGGCAACATTCTTAACTCCTGTAAGACTGCCTCATTCATTCATTCATTCATTCATTCACTAGTGGATTATTTGTTGAGGGCTTATTATGTGCCAGAAGCTCTGCTTAATACTTGGAATACAGTGGAGAACCAGAGAGACTGAGTTTTCTTATCTATAAAATGGGAAACTAAACGTAATCTTTTAGGATTGTCAAGAGGAATGACTGAGATAACATATGGAAAAGAAAGGGACAAGAGAACTAAAATTTGTTGAGCTCCCTTCTCTGTCTTTGGTAATGTTGCTAGGTATTTTGCATGCAATCCTCACAATAACTTTGGAAAGTAATTGTTGTTTTCCTTATTTTAAAGATGTAGCAACTGAAGTTCAGAGGGGGAAAGTGAGGGCTCAAGGCATGCTCTGGATTCAAACCTGGTGTGAAGTCCATGCAATTTTCACTTTGCTATGTTACCTCCAGTAGTTCCTGGCATATTTCTAGTTATTCAGTTGCTCTGTCAAGTTCCATCACCAACTCCATGCAGACTCTAGGAGGCTGTACTCTTATTCTTGCTAGCTGATACATTTCATATTACCAATTGTGGTTTGGGTAGAGTAAGGGGTACTTGAATGAAAAATCCAAATCCTGTCCCCTAGTTCCTTAGGGAACAAGATGCAAAGACTCATGAAAGGTAGGAGATGAGAACATACTGAATAAGCTTATAGGTTTAAACTTGCTGTTTAACTATGCAAACAATTATCAAGAGCTCCAAGTCACCAGGGGAAGGACTCTGTGGTCCTCTGGCAGCCAGAATCATCAGCTTGGGAGAAAGTTGGGACATGGACTCTTGGCAAAAGGAACCCTTCTCTGCTGCTGTGACCTTTAAAGATGAAATGTTCAAAACTCTATCCCTCTGACTCTTAACCACTCCCCCGGTGGAGGCAGACCTCAACTGCACAAACAACAAGGTACATTTTTCCACTTGAGATGTTCAATGTCCAAGGAAGAAAGAGTGTGCCAGGAAACATTCACTTGGGGCCTGCATACTTTCACAAAGCTGAAAGCAGAGTAGAACATGAAATCACCATGCTTAGATTTGGCAAGGGGGCTGCAAAACTGCCCCAGGCTAAAGAAGCTGGACCTAGGCAGCCTTTTCTCTTCCACTTCTCTGTTTGGACAGGTCACAGCAAGAGAATGTGACAGATTCACTAGCATAGAAGCCAGACAAGCACTGTCCACATGGCTTCAAGTTTTTGAGCAAATCCTTACCTTGCCATGCCAGAGAGTGCTTGTTGCCACTGAGAAAACTTGTGAGGGTTACCAGAATGAAAAAGACAGACACAGAAGAAGCAAAGCAGACCTATGCATGGAAAAAAAAAAGGTAAAAGAAAAATATCTGTTCCTTGGCATAGAGAAATTTCATCCTGAAGGCTTTTTTCCCCTCTTTTCTTGGCAATGTAATGAACACCTTAAAATAGAGTTATAAAACGGAAACAGATTCTGTAGAAGCAGGAAACCAAGAATAGTGACTTCAGCTTAATGCCCAAACCTCTCATTCTAGAGATGAGGAAACAGGCCAGAAGGATAATGATTTACCCAAAGTCAGAGTTTGTCTTTGACCAAGTCGGTACTGGAACTCAGCTTCTGATGGGGCTTTTCTCCACCCTACATTGCCATGCTTTCTCTTGATTATAGGAAAAAACCTTCAGTAAAAGGTGATCCCATCCATGCCCATGGCATTAGATAACTTATTCCTAGAGAAACATATAATTCATCATTTTCAAGGTTTAGCTTCTCCTAGTTGTGAGGAGGTAGTAAGAAGGCCTCCCAATTCTCTCCCCTTATATGTCACCTTCTCCTTGACACCTCTCTCAATCTTGTTGCCATTCCCACGCTGCCCCCTCTGTACTACCCTTTATTTCCCCACTCCCATATTAAGGGGTGCTGTTGATTCTCTAGCACTCTGACCAAAGCATGAACCCAACTAGTTGCAGGGGGCAGGCAGGAGGTGGTGGGGACCGCTTTAAGTATATCTGAGGCAGTTTGGATTCCCAAAGAGGCTTGACTGAAACAAAATGAAAGAAGGGCAGCAGAATTTAGTGGGGGTGATCTGAGCTTTGAAACTAGACAAATCTGATTTCAAATCCTAGCTCCACAGCCCATTCACTCTGCAGACTTGAGCAAGTCACTTGACTTCTCTGAAGTTTGGTTTTCTTATCTGTGGAATACGGAGACCCACTTACAAGGGTGGTTGATATTATTAAATGAGAAAGCATACAGAAAGTATCTAGTATAGTGGGCATTGGTATACACAAAGCATTAAAAAAATTGAATTAGAAAGCACAGGTTTATAGTCAATCACTCAAAAAATATTTTCTGGGCCACCTTCTCTGTGCCAGACCTTGTTCTAAGTATTAGGACAGAGAAAACAAGAAATGGTCCTTACCCTGTAGGAAATAACTTTTTCATATTGTGTCCACACACCCCCCCACCCACCCCCACCAAAAAAAAACAAAAAACAAAAAACAACTATGTTGAAGTTTTAATGCCTGGTATTTGAAAATGTGACCTCATTTAAAAATAGGGTATCTATAGATGTTATCAAGTTAAGACAAGGTCGTTAGGGTGGGCCCTATTCCAATGACTGATGTTCTTATAAGAAGAGCAAAACATCATGTGAAGACAGAAATATATAGGGATAATGCTATGTGACTACAGAGGCAGAGATTGGAGTGCTGCAGCTATAAGCTAAGGAACACCAAAGACAGCCACCACAAGAAACTAGAGAAAGGCAAGGAAGTATTCTACTCAGAGTCCAAGAGGGAGCCTGGCTCTGCTGAAACTTTGCTTTTGGACTTCTAGCCTCCAAAACAGCAAGAAAATACATTACTGTTGTTTTAAGCCACCTAGTTAATGCTACTTTGTTACGGCAGCTCTCAGAAACTGATACAACCGGGGAAGCATTCCAGGGAGCAAATGCAGTAATTGTAACAAAAGAAGTAGAAGAAGAAGAGAGCCGATTGTGTGCAGAAGCAGAGAAGTGCAGACTAGTTTTTGGATTTTTAGGAAACTAGAAATGTTTAAGCATGCTGGAGCACAGTGCTGATATTTATGTCTTCTAGACCAGGGGTCCCTAAACCCCAGTGTTGTGGACCAGTACCAGTCTGTGGCCTGTTAGAAACCGGGCCTCACAGCAGGAGGTGATTGGTGGGCCAGACAGCAAAGCTTCAAATGTATTTGTAGCTGCTCTAGTAGCATCACCACCTCAGTGCTAGCATCACCACCTCAACGCCACCTCAGATCATCAGGCATTAGATTTTCATAGGAGCACCCGTCCCTGGTGCCAAAAAGGTTGGGGACCGCTGTTCTAGACTTTCTTCTTCACCTTGATATCCCTCAGGCACTTCCTAGCCAAAATGTCCAAAACTGAACTAGACCTTTCCTTCTATCCTCAGCTATACCTCCTCCTACCTGTTCACCTCCTGCCTTCTCTGATCTGGTGAATGGTCCACCAGTTACCCATGCAGTCTAGCTAGAGGTCTCAGAGCACCTGTATACTCAGAGCATCTTGGAAATTGAATTCCTTTTTATCTTGATTTACACAATCATTTCTGAGCTTTACTATCTCTGGCTCTGATGGATTCTTACTTGGCACAAGCTCCCAACTCTCCAGCTGTGTCTCTGGGCCATAATCCTTCCAGCTAAGCCTCTCTGCCAGATAATTAATGATCTGTAAACAAATGCTTAATTGCACAAGGGGAGCACATATTTAAAGAAACTGAGTGATAAAGCAAAGGATCCTTTCTATAACATGAAGAATATTTCCCTCACAAACTTTCCCCCATCCTCAATTTATCATGTAGTCTGGATTTTCGTCTCATGTATTAAATCTAAAGCTGTTTAACAGCAGGATCCCCTAAATAAAAGAACAACAACAACAACAAAAAACCTGCCCAAAGGACAGATGGGTATTATTCTGAGGTGGAGCAACATCAGGTGCTTCCTGAGACACTCATTTCTCTCTACATCCAGTCCCTTTGGCCTTTAGACTCAAGACTTGGGTACTTGCTAAGAGAAAAGAAATTTTGGCTCCTGGAAAGCAGGAGAAGGAAATATGGATTTATTAAGAATCTAACATATGCCTGGCTCTTTTATTTATGTTCTCTCATTTTCCTCTTTAGGACAACCCAGAAACTGCTACCCACTGTAAGAAAGTTAAGCACCTTGTCAGGTTAATGGGGGAAACAAATGACACGAAGGGTACCTAAATTAAATAGGAGGTTATTGATCTAAGCATACTCTTCAAAGCTGTTTAGGTTATCTAGTCAGCTATATTGCCTTTTCAAAGTGGATATGAAATCCTCGGTCAGAGTATGCCCTCTGCCCAGTCATGCTGATTCCCCAAGAGTGGGTGGGCATCCTGAGCTTGGTGGGCAAGAAGCCACAGTGGAAACTTTTCTGTTTGCTGCTGCCTTGGGGCCAGCAGTAGGTGCAGCTGTGGGAGGGACCAATCCAGCCACATAAGCCCTTAGAGAGGAAGCACCTTGGCACATATCTGAAATTGAGCCTCCTCTAGGGAGTTTGAAAAGGTGGTTTTCATGCAGTTCTTAATGGCCCAGCTGTTCCAGAAAGAGGAAGCACAGCAACATTTTTAGAATAGTTAGTGGGCTGCGACAGAAGCCAGAGACTGTACCCACAGAAACTCTCCCTCTGCTCATTTGTTTCAGACAGTACTGTTTGTTCACAGAGGACCTGCCTGGTGCCAAGCCCTGCGCTTTGCACCGGATCTTCCTCTCCCTCTTGGAGGGCCCCTTGTATCTGAGCTTATATGTGTTCGAGTCTTCCGCTCATCTCTGCCTCACCTTCAGTTACTTCCTTTCCCTCCCCTTCTTCACAAGCAAAACTTTTTGAAAGAAAGTGCAGTCCATACTTATTGTCAACATTTACTTGCCTCCCATTCACTCCTTAGCCCCACTGCAGTCTGGCCTTTGCCTCTACTGGACCTGCTCCCCAAAGGTACCAGTGATTACCGAATTCAGGGGCACTTTCCTTCTGGTCTCAGCAGCATTTACACTGACCTTGACTTCTTTCAGAAACAGTTCTCCCCTTAATTTCAGTAGTCTTGATTTCCTTCCTAATTCTTCAATAATCCACAATCTCAATAGTAGGCTCCTTCATTTCGACCCATATTTTAGATGTCAATATTCTTTAGAATTTTGCCCTAGCATTCCGCCTTCCTATTCTGTGTACTCATGTACTTAGTGCAACACCTACACATACAACTGTTTACTAGACATCTGGACTTGGGGGTCTAAATGGCATCTCAGATATTCCAAACCCATCTCTTCAAGCCTTTCTCCCCAAACCTTTCTCTATGTTAGTAAAGAGCACCATTACCCACCAGTGATCAGAGACCTGTGAGTTCTTGACTCCACCTGTCCTCTCGCCTCTACATCATCCCACTGATTTTCTGCCATAAATATCTCTCAAATCTACCCATGTCCCTTCTTATCCACTATATTCCATTTTAATTTGTTTTCTCCGCTCTTAATCGTACTCCTCCCCAGTGCATTCTCCAAACCAGAATGATCTTCTTCAAATGCAACTCTGATCATGTTACTCCTTCAATAAGACTTGCCAAAGGCTTCTCGTCTATCTTCAGATAAAGCTCCACGTGACTTAAATCCTATATGGTGTATCCTCTATTGACTCTGGACTCAACTCATGCTACATAGTCCTTTATTCTCTGCTTCAACCAAACAGGCCACCACCTGGTTCTCCTTCTCCACCTTATTTTAACCTTTTTAGTTTGACATAATTATAGGTTCACATACAGTTGTGAGAAATAATCCAGAGAGATGTTATGTGCTATTCACCCAGTTTCCCCCAATGGTAACCTCTTGTATACTACAGTGCAATGTTCCCACTCAGAAAATTGACATTGATACAATCTATTAGACTTGGTCACATGTCGTCAGTTTTATGTGTACTCATTTTTTTAGTTCAATGCAATTTTATTGCATGTGTATATTCACATGAGCAGAAGGATCAAACTGACTTTTCCGTGATTCCTTCCATGGGCCAATTTTCTTTTACGTCCAGGTCTTCATACAGCTGTTCCCTCTATCTGTAATATGTTCCCCCAATACCCTTCATTTGGCCCATTACCATTCATCTTTCAAGCCTCAAGTAAAATATTAATTCCTCAAGACTTTCTCTGATCCCACACTTGGTTAGAACACTTGTTCTCTGTTCCATTAGCACCCTATACTCCTTCTCTCTCATCATAGCCCCTATTTTCTCATTCCTTGAGAGGTAATAACCTGCACGAAGGAGGAGGTTTTGTTTGGCTTGTCACTTCTATATTTCTAACACTTAGTATAGTATCTGCAACAGGAAATTTCTCAATTAAAATGGGCAGGGTTAATGAATTCATGAAACCAGATGGGTCTAGGTGTAACCGCCTCCCTTAAGGAGCTCCTTCCCAGTCATGGAACAGGCAACTCTAACATGTGAATTAGTGCTGTCTTGGAGCAAAGCACTGGAGGTTATGGGAATCTGGAGTATCCATTTTCCTTCCAGCTTCCAAAATACAAATTTAGGCACAGACAGGACCAGAAAAGTCCTCGACAAATGTGCCCAGAACCCTTTAGCAGTTTGGCAGACTGGCTAAGTGGAGCAGAAACTGTGGTGATGAACCCAAAGGTCTGATTTCAAAGGTCTCAGTTGGATGATCTTCTCAGTTCCATAACCGTAGACTGAGTGGCAATCTTGCACAGACTGGGTCCTGATATGAGCCATATGATGAGCCCTGGTCTTGACACAGATCTTGATACTCTCTGACCATGTGATAAGTATAGCATCTTTTACAAGAAAGGTAAGGTAATTGGGAGCCTTCAAGGTGACATGCTCTGACACAAGGAAAGCAGAACACAAAGCATAGGTCCTCCTAGGTGGTCAATAATGTAAACCCTCATTTCATACCCTGAGAAGAGAGATAGAACTATTGAGTCTTGAAGAGTTAAAGCTAAAAGGGCCTTTAACGGCATTAGGTCCAATTATAGCACCTTTTATAACACGGAAAATGGGAATTCAACTCATTGTATATAGGATTACAAATGTTAACATTTTATATCCACCTTTAGATGCAAAAGCCCTTATTCTCATTTCTGAATCTTCCCTAATTAATTTTACCAAAGCACAACTGACCTTTGACTCAGAAACACCAAACTAAATATTTCTCTTGATCTCCAGCTGGCCCTCTTTAATATATTCTCTCCCACCAGCCAGAGTGATCTATTTAAAGCACAAAGATGACCAGATTATTCTCCTGCTTAAAACCCTTCAGTGGTTTCCCATTACCTTCAAGACAGACTCACAGCAGTTTCCCCAACCTTTCTGGCACCAGGAACTAGTGTTCCTATGAGAATCTAAGGCCTGATGATCTGAGGTGGAGCTGATATGGTGATGGTCATGCTGAGGAGTGGCTGCAAATACAGATGAAGCTTCACTTGCTTGCCCACCGTTCACATCCTATTGTGTGGTCTGGTTCCTAACAGGGTACAGACTGATACTGATCTGAGGTTTAGAGACCCCTGGGATAGAGTGCGGGCTTCTTGGTCTCCAAATTCAGTAGAGCCCTGCCTCCTTTCAAGCCATATCTCTTGCCTCTCCTCACATCCCATTTTACTGAGTACATGATGCTGTCTTATGCTTATTTTGAAGCCATGACCATTCCCAGAATGAATTTCTCACCAACCTTTTGCCTGATTAACTCCTTCTTAACCTTCGAGATTCACCTTAGCCATTATGTCTTCAAGGGAGCTTTCCCAGAACTCTTAGGTTGGGTTAAGACCTTCTCATCCTGTTCTATCCCTAGGCCTTCACCGCATCATGTCACTTAGAACCTTTGATTGAGATATTTTATTTATGAGTCTGCATCTCCAGAAGGCTTCTGTAGGACAGGAAATATGTCTTAATCATTCCTCTCTCCCCAGTGCCCACCACAAGACCTGGCACATTGAAAGCTCTTGGTGAATTCTGATGAAAAAGAACAGCGATTCCATGATTAACATTGAATGTCAACTGTGTGTACCAGGCAGCTAGGTGCTTTACATGCATCATATTGCTTCATTATGCTAACAGCACTGGGGCCACTCAGCACTCTTAACAAACTCTTACCTAGAGTAGTGACTGCGAGTGTCCCATAGAGGCTTCAATAATACCTGTCCCTGTTTCTACCCTCCATTCCAACCTAGGGCCTTGGGACTTACATCTACCCTCTCACCTTGCATCTGGACTCACCTCTCTATCTGGCCCCTTCAGATAGAAATCATGATCAAACATTTGCCCCTGTTTCATTGCTTCCTCAGACACTGGCTCTCACACTCAGCATCAAGCTCTATAGTCTACATACCTAACCTGTTCTACCCCAAGGGACAGCCAAGGCTCCAGACCCTGTCTCAACCCAGCATGCCATTTCCTTAATTATATAAGAGGAAAGAGTAGATCAAAGTGGTCTCCATTACACCACTGTTCCAAAGACAACAAGGAAGCTCAGTCAAGTTAAGTAATGGCCCCAAACTCACATGTCCTGGCTTCTGCCCTTTGCCAAGACTGAGGCTTAGCATCTCCTCTTGTGTATAGGGCACATACTCTCTTGTTTCACACAGCCCCCTCCTACAGCCCTTTGAGGGCCCGCTACTTGTCCATTTCACACCTTGGTTATGAGATGTCCAGGCATGGGCTGTAACCTAGCATCATTCCCCAATGTCCAGCCTGACATAGAAAAGAGCCTTGGAAAAGGGATGAATCAGTCTCGAACTCAAGCTCTCATCAATCTCCCGTTGGCTACAGTGGATGTTTCTGCCCTTCCTCTACTTCTGTTTCCAAAGGTACTTGGAATCCTCCTTTGCATTTGGTTTGGCGCCCAAAAAGCAAAGCTATCAAATGCATTTTCTTTTCAACTTTTCCTTGTAATTGATACTAAATCTCTCTATAAAGAAACATACATCCTCACTATATATTAATCAAGGCTGGTTATGGTATAATGGTTTAAATAAAAAAATGGTGAAACTCTGGGGAAAGTACCAATCTCTACGTTATCCTTTCTGTCCTGAGAACACTAAGCTCTTGGATGAAATATTCTGAGCCTGTGAAAAGAGAAAGTGCTTTGGAGTTAGATACAATTGGTTAAAATCCTGGTTTTGCCTTCCAGGAGCTGAGGACCTTGTGAAAGAAACCTGAAAGTCATCCTATGCTCTATCCTCTTCTTTACTCTGGCCAATCTTTCAGTAAGTCCTGCCAGTGTCAACTCTAAATGGTTCTCCAATCTCTGCTTCATTTGTGAGCTAGTCAGGTAACTAAGCACTTAGGCTCTGGAGTGAGACTACCTGGGCTTGAATCCCAGTTTTCTTACTTACTATTTCACCTTGAGTAATTTACTTAATCTCTCAATGTTTCAGTCTCCTCGTCTCTAAAATGAGGATTGAAAATCTTGGGTTGTTAATAAGATTCAATGAAATAATCTCTATAAAGTGCTAGCATAATTCCTGGCCTGGAGATGAAGCTCATGAACATTAGCTCTTCTTCTTATTTCTTTTTACCTCCTTTGTTCAGGCCATTATCATCTGCAACTCCACATTTACCCTGTCCCCAACCCCAACCCCTGATTTTTCCCTTCAAAGTCTCCTGCCTGATTTCTCTCCTTTAGTGTCTCTTGTCCAATCCATTCTTTGTGCCATTTTCACAGTATTTTCTCTAAAAGCAGATTTGATCATATGATTTTTCAGATAAGAAACCCTGTAATGGTGCCCTACTGTCTGTTGTATAAGGCCTGAGCTTGCAAGCTTTGCAGACAAGGCCCTCCATTTTCAGGGTCCCTGTTTCTCTTCCAACAATCTTGAAGGATGTTTTACCCCTCATTTACTGCCTAGAGTGGTTAAGCAAATGTCCCAATATCCTATAGTTATTCATTGGTCCAGCTGGGATTTACACCCAAGACTTCTGAGCCCGGAGCCTGTGTCCTACGTATTGGCCCAAACTGCCTCTCCTCACACTGACCATCAGTGAACTGACAGAAAGAGTGAGCATCAGATAACCAGAAAAAGAAGAGTATCACTTGAGAAAGAGGAGTTCTTTATCTCTTGGTACGGAAATATCACAGTGGGTTACCTGACTGGAGAAGGTTTCCTGGAGGGGTTAGGGCTCTAGGTGCCTGGAGGGACAGGGTTTTGAGGGTAATGCTGGAGAAAATGCCAAAACTGTGATTTCAGAATTATCTGATGAGATGAAGTGAGATTCATGTCTGAGTGGAAACATGTGCTTCAGATGCTGCTCTCTTCTTCCCGGGCACTGGCAGAGCCCCAGGAAGCTCTGAGGGTTTTTCTCTTAGTTTCAGTTACTGTTTGTGGGGTGGAAGCATCACGTTAGGTTTCAAGCTTGCCAGGTTCTCTTTGTTATCCAGAGATTAATGGACTCAAGGTTGGTTGGCGAAGGGAAAAGAGTCCCTCGCTCTTGAGTTCCTTTCTTGCAGTGATGCCACCCAAATATCCATCAAACATTCATCCATTAGCTCAGCAAACCTTCCCAGATACCTGTGGGGCACCGGGCCCCAGTGCTGGAAATACAGAAAACAACCAGAAGTGGTTCTTGGCCTTAAAATACTTCTTACTGAGTAGGCAGAATACTCCACAATCAATGACAATACTGTCCTGGGGCCTGGGGTTGGGAGAGCTGGGGAAGTCTTCTCAGAGCTGATACCTAAGCAAGCTTCTGAGCGAATATTTTCCTTCAAAAAGATTACTCAGGTTCATTTCAAAAGGCAAATTTGGGTTATTACCTGTTGTGATTGTAACTGCAGAACAATATGCTCTTGCTTGGTGTTGCAGAGCTTTTAAGGCATGTAGGGTAGCATAGTGGTTTGGCAGAGACCCCAGTTTGGGGGACCTAAAATGTAGTTCCATAACCTCCTTGGAATTTCCTCAACTATAGACCAGAGATAATATCATCACTTCCCAGGACTTCGTAGTTGAGTGCCTGGCAGGGAGTCTGTAAGTCACTTGAAAGGAGGAACACATTCTCCCTGGGGCTCTATTAGGAGTCCAGTGAGGTTGTGCAAAAGGACCGTGGCCTGGGATGTAGGTAACTCTGTCAGTCACCAGCTGTGTGACTCTGCACAAATCACTTAACCATACTGAGTCTCAGCTGCCTCCTTTGTCCAGCAGTGATAGTATTTCCTTGCCTAGCCACTAAAATGGTAGCTATTGGTCCCAGGTCTCCCATTTCCATGATGTATGCCCCTCTTTCTCAGCTTATTTCCGCATCTGTGAACAAGACAGGATGGTAGGGCTCTGTGCAAAGAAAGAATGAGAGAATATTCTCTAAGGGCTGTTTAGCTTTGATATCCCATGCATAAAACAACAGCCAGATTGGACTGTTGCTTAATTCTATCCAAACTGCCAGATAGGCATTTGAATAAGTAATCTAATATATACATTTTTATTCTATTCAATATTCAGGTCGTATCCTGGATGGAATGAGTATTCAGCATGATGATTGCTTAGAAACATACCATTCCAAATGCGAATGAGAATATTTTTGCTATATTCACTTCAACAAAGATGGGGAAGTATGAGATTAGGTTCTGCAAGTAATCACATCTTTCACATCTTAGATGCTTATACACATATTTACTACACACCTTTCTTCATAACCTTGGATATGCAAATTCCTGGGCTCTAAGAGGCCTGAGCATACCTCTTGTGCAAAGTCACTTCCCATGTGAAGATGGTAGAACAGGGCAAAAAAGATGTGACCTCTCATTTCGTGTTTGAGGCCCTTCTACAACATCCTCCCCACCCAATAAGCTGTGGTCTGGTCTCATATGATAGCATGGACAGAGAGCTCACTAATTCTCAAAGCAGCTGATCCCACTGGTAGTCAGCTTTATTTGGGGGAAAATAGCCTCTCACATTGAGTAATCTGCCTGCTTTTGGTGTTCCTACATTGACCCTTGTTCAGCGTTTGGCTTCTTCTGCCCTAAGATAGTCCTGGAGGGATTGAAGGCAATGACCCTACATCCCTTTCACCAAGTCAGCCTTTTCTGAGCTAAATCCCCATTCTCTCCAACCAGAAACCTGCTTTTCCTTTTTCCCAATACAGAATTCTGTAGGGATAAGCTTTGGGTACACCAAGAGTAAAAATAAGCTCAAGATGGCCCAATGAATTCTCTTTTCTCTGGCCTCCTATGCCATTCAGTAAGAGAAAATGAAGATTTTAAAGTACCAAAGACAAAGTAGTGAATTCTTAGGAAGCTTGCCAAGACTTTCAGGAAAGAGAGAACACAACTGAGGAAGGGAGAATTTTGGATTACAGCAAGAGGAACAGAGAAGGTTACCCTATAAACCATTCCTGACCAGCACTGCACCCCCTGTGTGTGTGTGCATGCACATGTGTATATGTTTAAGTATGAGTGCTTATGAGTAAGCAGCTATTCTCATGCACTTAATGGTGCCTATGTGGTGTTAGCATCAATTCCTTACTTGGCCAATCATTATGTACCTTTAAGATTCATTCAGATGCCAAATCTACTAGGAAGTATTCTCTGACATTCCCCTTTACCTTAAACCACCCTGCACTCCTAGAAAATTTTCCGTGCTTTCCTTTATATTGTTCAGTTTCTTGCCTGTTTGCCCCCTTAGACAATGGGTACCTTCTTGAGAGTCCTGACTATTAGATTCATGTTTGTTCCCCTGTGCCTGGAACAGGGTAGTGCTTCATTCATGTTGGTTGAATGAATGTATCTGTGAAAAGAGTCTTATTCCAGGGCTCTTACCACTGCCTCTGCTGCCATGTTTCTCTTGACCGACTGGTAAGATTCTAAGGTAATGCAGATTAAGTAGAGCATAACTCCCACAAGATGGGGGATTCTGTAGGGGAATCACTCAGATAAGCCACTAGTATCTATGCTTTTGAATTATCTCCCTATGAGAGGTGGAAGTTGGGGTGAATAGGGCTGTTTCTCCATCCTCCATATGGTTTGAGCTGACTGTTTCCAGCCATGTTCTTCTGTCCTCCCCTGCCTGGCCCCTCTGGAGCAGCCATTCCTCCAGAGTGGATGCTCACATTTTCCTTCTTTACAGCCAAGTCACAGCTTTTAGATGCTCCCTAGGCAGATGTGCAGGGTTCTTATACACATCTGCCTATGAGAGAGGCAAGGGAAGTTGCTTGGCAAAAGGCCCTGGCTCAGCAGTAGTGCTCTGTTGGCAAGCCTCAGTTGTGAAGGGATGTCTCCCTGTACTGTACTTGGCCAAGGAATTCAGCCAGGGTCTGGGCTGCTCAGGGATGGGCTTTGTCCTACCCAGGGAAGGCTGCGCTGTGTGCATTTCTGGGGGTAAAGAAAACTACATCTTCTTAGCCTCCTCTGGGGAGGCTAATAAAATCGGTGGGCAAGTCTCGGTGCAGAGAATTGGTATCTTAGGCAATGGTACAAAGGGAAGAGAAGGAAAATCCATTCATTTACCAATTC
The DNA here is from genome assembly GCA_004027375.1 of Macroglossus sobrinus. NCBI lineage: Eukaryota > Metazoa > Chordata > Mammalia > Chiroptera > Pteropodidae > Macroglossus > Macroglossus sobrinus. The sequence continues at coordinate 90,031 of PVKZ01003263.1, forward strand.
ATTTAATAAGAGAAGCCGAACAACTCCATTTGTAGAGGGTCTATTTTATGACAAGCAGTGTTAAGACAGCAAGCCATTAAATATGAGGACTTGTTTCACATCTGTGATCTGCTGCTTTCAAGGTCTTAGACCTTGGGTCAGTTCCTTAATCTATTTTGGTATCAGTTTCCACATCTATAAAATGGAATGATAATTGTACCCGCTGCATAATAAATGAGGTAAGCTCAATAAACTACTTAACAGAGCATGTGATAAGTGTTTAGTCAGCACCCATTCTTTCTGAGCACTTTGTTTACTGTCTTAAATATTTTGTCATATTTATTTCCCATAATAAGCCTCTAAGATAGGTATTATTACCTTGATTTACGACCAAGTAAAATGAGACCCAGAGATGTTAAAGTACTTCTTAAGTCCACACAGCATATAAAGGGACTGTTAGATTTAACTTTCAGGGAATGGAAGGCCAGATGTAAATGTCACTCTTGAGGCAGAGCCAGAGTTGGAGAGTTCCAAAGAGGGCCTAAGCCTATATGCGAACCAGGGGAGAGGAGAGAACAGATTCTTGTCCAGATAGTTGAGATCACAGCTGGAAATATGTGCTAAGTGTCAGATCTAATGGGTGAAGCAAGAAAGAAAAAGGGAGAATAACTGATAAGGCTGACAATCATGAAGGGCAAGAAATAAAACAGCACAGGCTCCCAGGGACAGGCCATGGCCAGTAAGGAGTGAGTCAGGATGCAGGCCAACACCAGAGTAAGCTTGCCAGAGCTGGTTGGTCTGGTTAGGCCCTTTCCCTCCCTGGGTCCATAGAAGCAGGTAATAATACCTAGATCATAGGGTTGAGGTGAGAACTAAATAAAAGGCTTTATAGAAAGCTCTTTTTATCATGGCTTAAGCAAAGCAAGTACTCAATAAATGCATATAGAGGAAAAATATCTAGATTAGTGTTTCCACTATATGATTTTAGAAAGAGTAACAGAGGTCATTATATTCATTCTTTAGAGGTGAGGGTCCTAGATTTAGCCTAGACTATGAAGGATTATTGGGGAAGACCCCTGCAGGGGTTCCATTACATTAAGATCCTTGGATGCCTAGGGAACATGCAGAAGCCCTACTTTAGGGAAGGAGGAGGGTGACAGTGGGGTGTCTGACCCAGAGTTAGTTTCCTGGCTCAGCCCGATGGACCCAAGTCTGAGCCCTAGGGAGAGAGGGACTGCAAGTAGAAGCCATTTCTTAAAGGGCCACAGATAGAGCTATAAATGTAGAGTAGGGAAAAAGAACATTTTTTTTTCCCCATTTCTAGGTTGTAAAGACTGTGTGTTTGGCTGCTATAGTATTTCTTATTCTAGCAGCTTGACATTGTAAGTTAAAAAAACACCCTGGTAGAATCATCAGATATCTCCTGGTGGGTACTGGAAGCCCTGACTAAGTTAAAGTACTCCCAATTGCAAGAAGCAGAAAGCAGAAAGCAGGGGACTGCATGGGAGGGGCTGAGCAGGAAAGACACAATATAGTAGATGGCACGTGGAAGCAGAGAGCACCCTTTGCGAGCTCACCTCTGATGCCACTTGGAGATTTCTAGAAATAACTAAGCAAGACTTCGAGGGTAGCTGGAGTCCTGCAGTAGCAGGTAGGAGCATGAGCCAGCAGATTACAGGGGATTACTGTAAATAGAACCCCATTTGTTCTCACAGGCTGGTGTGGTCTGAGGAAACATAAGTTACACAACTCTCTAATTAGACAATGGGGGGCTGTGGGCTGAGTTGTACTGTCCACAGTGGCCAAGCTAAAAGATTAATGCAGGTCATTTTTTGTGAAAAGACATTCCTAAGGCCGTTTGCCAAACTATTTCTTTTCCTCATCCTCTTCCCCGAAAGATGTGCCCAAATGATGTGGTTGAGGAAGAGAGTCCACTCTTCATAGCCCCCTTGGGGATGAAATGTGGAGTAAAAGAAAAAGTACAGGCCTTACAGGCAGACAGCCCTGGATTTCAGTGCTGGTTCCGCCATTTGTTAGTTGTTTGACCTTAGTCAAGTCACTTTGCCTCTCTGAGTTTAAAGTTCTTTATGGATAAAAAGGGGATAATTTATATAAAGTGTATAGAATAGTCTTGAGCATATAATAGATACTCAGTAAATGGAAGACATTTTTATTTTATTCCAAATTTCAGGTTTGTAAAATTGGTTAGTGTTCAAAAATAAATGACCTTTATTGTGATGAGCTATTAAGATTTTGGAGTTCATCTTTTCCATCAGCCTAGCCTGGCCTATCCTTGACAAACACAAAGGGCCAAGATATGGCCTGCTGGTGGTCATCCATCTGAGGCATCTAATTCAGATCTGCTTATTCAGATCATTTTATTTGTTTTATCTTTTAAATTCCAAGTCTCTAATCTGGCCTTTGGAGGATGCTAGTTGGCTTTCCCACATGCTGACTGGCTGTTGTGCTTGGTCCCAGTACCTACATATGAAGTAGGACAATACTTATCATTCATCCTGCAAGAAGGCTCTCCTTCCTCTCCTTTCTTTCTACTCCCCAGCATTTTGCAAAGTATCAAGAGTAAACAACAGCACATGTGGGAGGAACATTTCTCTCTCTAGCTGTGTCCCAACAGATGAGACACAATAAGTGGTGCTCTGAACTCTGATCAACAGAAGACTGGGGGTGGACAGTGAGGGGTGGATATTAGATGAAGGGAAACTCAAGTTCTTCAGGGCAAACCCATCCATGCCATGGAGTTCAAGAGCTGGAAGGGACTTCTAAGACCACCTGACACTGGCACATAATTTTTCTGGGACCATTTGGAGAAGAGAACTGTTCATAGCCACATAGCCCTCTAATGATAAAGTCAGGTCTCCTGACTCTCAGTCTGTGCCTTCTGATCCTGGGCACCTTTGTTTCACCATCTCCAGTAGCTTTCTATCTCCAACTGTATCAAGTTCGAATGTTGTAGTCTGGCATTTAGTGTCTAGGAGAACTGATCCTCATTCTACCTCTTTAGCCAAACTCAATGGATAACTTAAACTGGTACTTCCTGCAACTAAAATTTTGATGCAAATTTTCTTCTAGTTTTTAAAATTCTCTTCCCCTCTGGTTTCTGTTCTAGGATCCCTGGATCCTAGTTAAGTACATGTCCTTGATTCTGTCCTGTCCTGATCCCTCTGGTCTCTGGTTGAGGTTCGCCTTCTCCATCAGAGTGGCATTGGGGAGATCAGGACTCTGGGCTGGGGTTCAAGAGAAGGGAGAAGAGAGTCTAGGCCCCATCTAGAGGAAGCCTTATTTAATGGTAGAAGCTTCACATATTACCTCATTGACTCTTTAGCAGACCCACAACCTGGTTTCCAGAGCTCTCTGCACTAGAGTTTGGGCCCAAAGCTCTAGCTAAGTATCAAGTTTTATTTTACTTTGAATGGGTCATACTTTATGTACTTACCTCCTTCGGGGCCTTGGTGGAAAGAAAGAACTGGGAAGTGCGTCCGAGCACTGGTGTTACTACCCTCCCTTGTGTGGATCTAACTTTGCTCTTTTCCCTTTGGCTCTGATGGGGATTAGGCAGCCTTTTCTTAAAGCCAAGTCTCAGGTTAGGGGATTGGGGAAAACAGAGGTGGACTTAGGAGCTATTTCATTTCTAGACTATTTGAGCCTCACACTCTTGGGATAAAAAAAAAAAACAACTCACATTTTAGTTCAGTTCAGCTCAGTAATGTTATGCACTGAGGTTTGGAGCCAAAGTCCCAGGTTAATAATGATAAGTAACTTCTCTTTCCTTGTGAATATACTTGCCTCAGGGAGCTACCAGGGAGAGCTGGCTGAGAAGAAGTTGGATACGAGTATTTTTGAGTCCCTTGGCCAAATGCTATCATGATATTATTCCAGCAATACTCTCAGGAACACTGATGTCTGCTAGTTTTCAGCTAGAGACTGCTCTCCCAGTTCCCAGCTAGCCTCATCTTTGGGACCTAGAGTCTCTTCACTCTTCTCTTGAACACAAGCCAAGAGTCTAGACTTCCCTGATGCCATTTGCTTGCCAACATGAACATGGAAGAACTATCTGCTTGATTTTTCCCGTCACTGAGCTTTTCACGTTTGCTACTTTTATTGGGATTCCAGATGCTGATCATTTTAATGATAATGTTGATTTCTCAAGCAGTCAGAAGTACTTGACTTCTTGTTCAGTCACATCCTTTCTTTCCCTTTCCTCCACTGTCAAGTAAAACTGTGTGCCGAGTCCCAGAGAGTCAACCAGGTGGGTACATTACCAAAGTGGCAGGAATGACGGTTATTCATAGAGAGCTGTGGCACATGGGACAGAATGCTGACTGACTGGAGTCAGACGGAATTAATTTTGAATCTGTGCTTAGCTACTTACAAACTGAGTGGCTTTCAACAAGTCACTTCATTCTTCTCAGCCTGTTTTCTCATCTATAAAAAGAAGGATAATAATTCTACCAGATAAGATCTTTGAGAGAAGTAAATTGCATTTAATTCCTCAAGGGTCGAGTCTGTGCTATATTCCTCCTTGTACCTTTATTGCCTACAGGCGCCTGACATCTGATAGGTGGACAGTACATGATAGTAGTTAGTAATGTTTATTTCAGAAAGAATATATTCTGAACATCCAGTCAAATCAAGAGAGGAAAGAAAAAAAAGGAAGAAAAGAAAACGATCATCTTGTTCTTTACTGTATGGACCTAAAAGTCAGAGAGGCAGATGGGTTATGAGTGAAAGGTGGTTCTAATTACAACATTAATGTTATTAGCTGTTAATCATCTGCCTGTTGCTATCATCTCCGCTCACAGTCAGATATGCTCTCTCTTTCTGAAAGCAAATCCTGTTCTCTAAAATATCTTTAATATAATTAATATATTTCATTATCTTTGTTTTGGCATTAGCAGCTCAAACTAAATAAAACATGGGTAGATTTTGGCCACTCATTGAGGAGGAGCTGTAATGTGTGTGTGTGTGTGTGTGTTTTGGGATGGGGAAGGGAGGGAAGAGAGAGAGTGAGTGAGCATGACAGTTCTGTTGATTTGTGGAATGTGCTATGTGGAGCTATAATTAAAAGCTTGTGTTGGGGTAGCAATGGTTGGGCAGGGGTAAGGTAACGTATAAGGTCAGCAATGGAGGCAACCTTTGAAATACTATTGTAGTTGCTTTTTAGTTGGCTAAGTAAAATTTGAAGTGCCTTGATCAAATCTAAGACCACCCCTTTGTGGCTGAACAGCTAGATTTCACTCTGTTAAGTTAATCAAAACGGAGCTTAAACAGAACTGTGGAGAGGCCTGGACTTTATATCCAAGTATTGGGGGGCTGAGATAAGGATTAAGTGTCTCTGTTGTATAAGGTGTAATTAGTGTCTTAAGTATCTTTTAACCAGATGGTCATTTAGGTAGGAAACTAATTATAGCCTGCCCCCTTGCTAGCCTGTAACCCCAAGATTTAGGGATCAGCACTTATTTCTTTAATGGGTTATGGGAGCTGGTCCCTATAACTAATAAAAATGAAACCCCTGGGACCTCTGGACTCTTGCACCATAGAAGATGTTTCTCTATGCGTGCATTCATTTATTCAACAAATATTTGAGCATCAACTATGTGCCCCAACAGAGAAATTAATAAGATATGGTTCCATCAGTAAAGAGCTCACAGTCTAATGAAGGAAAAAGACATTATAACAACATGATATGTGCTAAGGTGGAGGTTTGGGCAAACTGCTGTGGGAGCACGGACGTGCTTGAGTATGCCTGGGGAAGTTGGGCTAGAGAATACCCTCGGAGCTGGTCAGGGTGAAGAGGAATTGGCCACATCAATGAGTGTGAGAGAACGTGTTCAAGGCCCAAGGACCAACAGGTGCAAAGGCCTAAAAATAAGAGAGAACTTGGTCTGTTCTAGGAACTGTAAATACTTGAGAATAGTTTGAGCACAGAGAAGAAAAGTAGAAAAAAATGAGGCCAGAGGGATATTTTGCTAAATATTTCATGGGAGCTAGAGACTAGTCCCCACTACCTCCCCGCCCAAATATACATATGACATTTGAATGCTGGTATTTCCTCTCCCTAGGGATTCTTGGCCACCTGGGATAGTGTTCTGTTAAGTTTAGGAGATCATAGCCTGTCCACTTAAAAGGCCGTTTGATTTACTTAACCAACTTCCAGAATCAAATAGTGTATATAAAGGACTTAACATGTTTCAGTCAATTCATGGAGTCAGAAAATCTGGTTTAGTACTCATTTTTGCTATTTAGGGCTGTGCAAAATTGGGAACATTATTACATTTCCCTGAACTTCAGCTTCTTCATTTATCAAATGAGTATGACTATGAAGAGGATTCAATTAAAGAATTTACTGTCATTCCATTTATAAACAGAGGCATGCTGCCTAAATTAAAGGGTTTACTAGTATTAATCAGGGTTAATCTCTATTTTATGGGTACTGGACCACCATGGTTATCCATTAATAGAGCAATGGATGGACCACTAGTCCATCTATGGATGTGTCTAGATCAAGTTCTCCCCTTTCTAATACTGTTGAGCTTTGGCTCTCCTACCAGCTATGGTCAGCTAGAATCCCAGCTGATCATATCTGTTGGCTCTCCGCTACCCCCATCTTTCTGGAGCCAGCTCCCATAGTAGCTATAGGATCAGAAACTCAGCCTGGTGTTACTTGGGGGCTCTTTCCTACACTTCTGGGTATGGTAGGAATATGACAGCATAGCACCCGGGACCAACTTTAGCCCCACAACTCTTCCCAGCGTGTGCTTTATGTGCTTGCAGAGCCATCTGGAGATGTAGGCTCATTTTGGGTGGGGTGTGGAGGCTGTATGGTCAGCAGACAAAGGCCAAGACATTCCTTTACTGTCCAGAGCCTTGGCAATGTCTTAAGAACCTGATTGTCTGCAGCCACACCAGGAATGTTTCTGGGATTAGACCAAATTCACATCTGAGAGACTGATTTGGAAAGGCCATCATCTTCCTTCAGAAGCAAATGATTTCACCAGTTCCATCTTCCAGCTGCGCAAATTGGTTAATTATAAGGCCTGTAATTTGCAATCAATATTATCTCCTTGGCATCTACTTCACCAAAGGCAAATATTTATGGCCACATTTGAGAAAGGGCACATTTTCTTAATCAGGAGCCATACATGGAATACTGGGCTAAGTGATTCTTAGGGTGCTGATGACAGTTTGTCTTCTTTTGGTCTGGAAGATCTGGGGGAGAAAACATAGGCAGATGCCAGATCAAGACCCTGATTTTCACAAGACAGCAACCACCACAGGCACTGACCCTGAAAAACAAATCCTACATGCAGAACGATGCTTTATGTACAGAGATGCCTGTCATAGGATTTTTTTTATAAGGTTAAAAAAATATTAACTTAAATGTTCATTTATTCAATGGAATATTATCCAGCCATTACAAATAATGATTATGAAAAACTACATATTAATGTGGGAAATTCCTATATGTGCTGTTAAGAGGAAAATAAGTAAGAGACAAAATAATGGAGGTGTTTGACACCTCTTTAAAGATATGCATAGAAAAAAAATTCTGAAAGGAAATACATCGATATGGCAATGCGAGCAATATTTGAGCATTTTACCCTCTATTTTTTTCCTATATTTTTCTTGAATAAACATGAGCAACTTCATGAAGTCACTCTATTCCACATCCTGGAGTGAGGAAGCCAGATTGCATCATGGAAATATATTTTCATTCATTTAGTCTCCATAACTGCATAGGCCAATTCCTTATAATAAATCTCTCTAGCTAGCTAGCTAGGAAGACAGACAGACAGACAGACAGACATCTCTCTCTACTGGTACTAGTTCTGTTTCTATAATTGGACTTCTTTTAATATAGCCTGTGGTCACATTGGCCCTTTTAGCATCCAAAATGCCTCACTGGTGCCAAAGTTGATTTAACCAGTGGCAGAGCTAGGATGCAAGCCCAGGTCTCATGGTCTCTGCCCAGGGCCCTTTCTCTTCACCACACTGCAGCAAAACATACAAGGACCATCTGAGACAGAAAAAAATTCTCTATTTCCTATACCAGCCCTTCTTGTCACAGACCTTCGAAGATTCTAGAGGGGCAAAGGCTTAGTTTCCGAATACATTTTGCTATTCACTACATGATGATCCATTAATAGAGCAAAAGTTTCCTTCCTCTGATAGTGTGTTTTTCAGTAGGCACAGTCAGGAAACAAATCCTAAGAATTTTGTTTTCCCATCACCATCTATCACCTCTGGTTCCCTTTGTTATGTCCAACCCTGCTCAGTAGGTTGGAACATAGTGAAAAATAATTAACCAACCTCCCCTACTAAGTAAGCCAGCCCTACCTGGAGACCAGTGTACACTCAGGGGTTGGCTAGACTCTGGCACCAGGGCGAAGGTCATCTCATTTCAGCAGACTGAAAACTCTGGTGATCAAAGGTGCAAGTCCTTGCCTATCACCTTTCCTGATTCTCTTTCTTCTCCATTTCCCAAAGACTCTGGTTGGAATGCACTTCCCTTTTCCTGTCTGCCTGACAAATTCCCATTCTTCCCTCAATGTCCAGCTCTAATGCCTTCTGCTCTAGCTAAACCTTCTGACTCTCCTTGGTGCACATGCAGCACCCTGTATGCATTTCTACTCAAGCGTGACTATTGTATTTCTTCACTTCTCCTTCTCTTATTTTGAACTTTGTCTTAGTCAGGAATCAATTCTGATTCTTCTTTCTTTGTACCCAGCACAAAATGTGAAACAGAAGATGCACCAAAGCGTGTATAATGCATGACTGAACAAGTGAATGAATGAATGAGTGATTAATAATTTGAATTTCCGGTCTGCTTATTTCAACTCTGAATCAAGGCATCATTACTATGCTTAGATTTCAGCATCTGTAGAATTAGATTATCTGCTCCAAGTTATTTTGAGGACTATATGAGAGAAAGGGGATGGTGGGACCATGTGATCTTGCAGAAATGCTGTGTGTATGTGTGGGAGCATGCCTTGTGAGCCACTGGGGTAGTTACCTTCTCTCAAGATGTGTCAACAAGATTTGAGCCCTGCACAAGCCATGTTTCTTTGAGTCCCTTTTCTCCCTTCCTCCCTTTCTTCTTCCCTCCATTCCTCCTCCTTTCTTTCTTCTCCCTCCCCAATCCCCGCCATTTTCACTGAATACCTAATAAATGCCAGTTACTGGAGATACAATGAAAGGAAAGTCAAAACTATTTTCTGCTTTTAAAGAGCTCATAGTGAGAGAGTCATATATTAAATGACAGTGGCAATCCAGCATGCCAAGAGCTGGGACTCAGAAAACATGGGGGCAGCATGAGTATGGAGGAAGGGCTTTCACCATAGGTCACATGGTCAGAGCAGACTTCCTTTAGGAAGAATTCCCTTCCAATAAACAGGCACCAGTTAACTGAAGACTGTTCTAACATAGGAATAGACATGTTAGGAAGAGTAGAGGTGAGAGAATAGAGGACATCAGAAAGTTCAGAGTGCAAAGTGTTGGGTGAGAGCTGGTAGAGGAAATAGTGGTTGGGTAAATATTAAAATATTAGACTGGAGGGACAGCAGACAAGAGCCAGTCATACAGGGCTTTATTAGCCATAGTGAGGTATTGGCCTTTACACACAGGTCAGTGGGATAGGTCTACCTAGGGGAGTAACATGCCCAGATTTGTTCCCCAAAGGAGTAAAAAAGGATCCTCAGGGGAGGAAGGCATCTGGGGAAGGTTTCTGGACTTGTCATTTTCGGGATAAAAGGTAAAGGCAGGGGAGCTTGGCCTGGAGAAGAAAAGCCTTGGAAGTGGGCCAGGTTGCTGTCCTCACATCTGAGGCTGCTGGAGGAGAGGAAGCAGATTTTATTCTGTGTGCTCTCAACAGTGCTAGGACCAGTGCGTATGACTGGCTGGTCTGTGTAAACCCGGCAAGCCACTTACCCTCACTGAGCCTCAGTTTTCCCATTTGTAAAATTAGAACTGTGAAACTGATTCAGCATGTTGCTGTAAGGATTCAATGCAAAGATGCACATCAAATGCCCAGCACATGTTTGGCACATGAGATATGCACATGTTAGGCTCCTCATGATTCTAAACACAAATACCGAGATGGGTGAGAAGCATGTGGCAAGGGGGAGCACGGAGGGAGGAGAGAAACAAAAATAATTTCAGCTTCGAACACAAACACAATTCCGTTTGCTTCCTATTTTGGGAATTACTGCGGAGGCCAGGAGGGAAGGAAGGATCCCATTTTAGTGCAACCCGCCTTCTCACTGGGGCTGTGACTTTCAGTACTCCAACCTGCCTCTTGAATCAATGTTATAAAAGATTCATTCACTGAACTGGCCTAAGGGGCATCAGAGATTCCCTTCAAGGATCACCTTAAATATCCTGCCTCAGTAATGCTCTCCTTGATGTGGCAGCCTATTCAAGACCTTCTGGTATAATATCTCTTTGCACCATTTATTTTACCCTTATTATAGTTTGTCCTTATATATTTATGTGATTGTTTAATGACTTTCTCCTTCTCCATGAAGGCAGAGACTGTTTTATAATGTTCCCAATTATGTTCCCAGTGCCTAGGATTATGTTCCCGATTATGTTCTCAATGGCACATAGTATGCACTTTATTCACTGACTGACTAAAGGAATAAATGCATGAATACATGAACAAATAGGAACCAAGGAGAAAGGGCATTTTTGGCAGAGAAAATGTACAAGCAAAGGCTTAGAGGTGTTAAAATGCAGTACCTATGCAAATACTGAGTAAAAAGCTCAGCATAGCTAAGTGATAAAAAGGAAAAAGTCTTTTGGTGCAGGCTGTGCAAATTCCTCAGTGCCCTGCTAAGGACACCAGGCTGTCTCCTGTGGGTGATGGGGAGACACTGAAGCACTTCTGGTGTTGGGAGACTTAACGGGGAAGAGTGGAGGGGATTCCTCCATGCTTTGGACCTCTGCTCTCTTCAAGACCTTCATTTTGGATCTCAAAGCCCTTCTTCCTTTTCCAACCATTGCCTACAATTCAACTTGAGAAAGACCCTCTCCTATGATAGATCCCTAGACTGCGTTCAAGCTCCAAGTATTTAAAGAACAACTCCTTCTCCAAGGTCCCAGATAATGAGAGTTTCTCCTGTCATTCCTTAGACAACTCTTCTACAAAATCAAACCCTTAACTTGCTTCAGAAGACCAGGGGGCCAGGCCAGCCTTCACTTCTCTCTATATACTTTATCTTCTCATTCTACAAAATGGGGCTTGTGATCGTTGCATCTATCCTTTTGAGGCTGGTAGGAGAATTAAGCATAAAAGAGTTTGCTGAATTGCACAGCACTATTGAAGCCACATAGCATTACCATGAAGTGCTGAAGCTGGTACTCTAGGCCAGAACACAGGCATCAGAAAACATTAACAAACATTTATCTGGGCTCCAATCCTAGTCCACCACCCCAGCTCCTACTATAAGCAGGTTTGTCATTCGGTGAGACTCCAGAGTCTAGGGATCAGATTAACTGGCTAAAAAAGTTCTAGAAATAGCCCCATGTTTTGAGAAAGAAGACATCAAGCAAGAAGAGACCAGGAACTTGGAGGTTATAAATCTCACCAGCTAGTGGGCTGAATAAAGGCCTAGGCCTGACAAGAATAATTTACAACTCAGGTTTTATCCTGCTCCTCTGAATTAAGTGTTTCCAAGACTTGCTGCCAGAAAATCGCTTGGTTGAGTCCAACTTTGTGACTCGTTATAGACTCCACAAAAGCTGAGGTTTTCTGGTTAAGAGGAGGCCCTTGAGGATCCAGTGCCAATGTCCTTTTCACCCTTACCTTCTACTACGTAACTTCATATTCTCTCCTCCTATTCCCATCCCCCAAAGTCTATGCACACTGGAGCATTTACTTATCCCCAAATATGCTCTGCACTGTCCCACCTCCAGGTCCCTGTACCTGCCATTCCCACTGCCTGAACACTCTCTTTTCCATCTCTACCAAGTGAGGTCTTGCTTATTTTTCAAAGCCTTGGTCAAATGCTATTTTTTTCCCTCTGAAACTTGCCTTGATTTCTGAAGGTAGAATTAATTTCTCAATTTCTCTTTTTTTTTTATCGTCTCCTGAGGATATTACCACAATGTGCTTTTGTTTGGTATAAAGTCTGTTGTATTTGAGTTTTCATGTCTTTTTCTTCATTATATTATTTCTTCATTTGAGTTTCTATGTCTTTTTCTTCATTTTATTATCTTTGCATCCCTAGTGCCTAGCACAGGTCTTCATATAGCTGAGGTGCTTAGCAAATACATGTTGAAGTAAATGAATGAAAGAGAGGTAAGTAGGGAATTATTTTTTTGTTCTTGCACATCAAAAGGTACGCCAAGCACTTTGTAGATACTGACCCTTATAGTCCTGGCTCTCTCTGGCTTCCCAGGCTACGGGTCTTTGTACACAGTCAGCATTTCCTGCCCATGCTGCAGAAAATCACTAGAAGCCCACTGGGGTGAAAGCTCTGGTCTCGTGTCTTCATACTCTCTGCCACCCTCTGGTCTGCTCTCATCTTCCTGGCTCTTGGACTGTATGACTCCATGTCCTGGCTCTGGATAACTGCCCCATGTAGTTACCAACTTTAACTCAAGGCAATCATCATTTCTCGAGTAACTATTATGTACAAACATGTTCTGCATGCTCTCTTGTTTAAGAAGCTCTCCTAGGCACAGTTGCAGAGAAGAGATAGTTTTAGCTGCACAGACTCGAGAGCTGGAAAATTTTCCATAAGTTAAGGGATGAGACAAACCTCACACAGTAGGTATCCCCTTTACAAATGAGCCATAAGATTCAGAGAGGCTGGAGAGCAGCAGGGAGACTGCACTATTAATAAGTGTTAAAGCTGGGGTTCAAAGCCAGAAGAGATACTAGAGTATTCCCCCACACCCACAGAGGTTTCTCTGGCAGTGGCTGAGTGTACTCCATGGTTCCATCTCCTGTTGGACATGTGGCCATAGTTCCAGCTTCTGCCAGGTAACCCTAGCTCCTGGTCTCCAGTACCCCCAGGTTTGGGGTGGCAGTGTCTTTCTGTTCCTGCTAACCTCTGGGTTTGTTCACCATTCTCTGTTTTGGCTTCTCAACTGGTACCAATTCCCTGCATTGAGTCTTCTGTTTTAAATATTTAGAGTAGTTTATTTTTCTTCATTCTACACTGACTGATATTATGCACTCAGACTTAGAAAACACTTAAACAAAACAAAACATGGTAATGATGCATGATAACTCATAATTAGGCTGAACTATTAACTGTGTAATAGTTATAGTTGCTAACAACAGGTTGTGCCTTAGATATTTCCAGACTACCAGATACAATCCATTCCCTAAAACTAGCAGTAAACTTAAATCTGCTCTACCTGATATAAAAAGTAAATCATTGTAAACCTTCATGTCTTCACTGTTGTTAGTAACACTTGTGTGTGTATATATGAGACATATCATAACTACTGCTCTTTGCAAAATAAAGGGTCGTTGAAATAGCAAAGCCCTTTAGTGTTGGCAATTGTTAAGTCTGAAACCAGTGTCCAACTCAAAGATGAGTCTAATAATAGCTCAGACATCTTTTTGGGATTTTAGACCTGCCACTTGTCATCATTGTCACTGTCAATGTTATCGACATTGTCGTCATCATAGTCGTCGTTGTCATCGTCGCCGCCACCACCACCATCATCACCAGAAACAGTCATGAGCTAAATACCAGGTACTGTGGTCTTCATGTTTATCTATGAATTCAGTGATTCATCATAGCTACCTTATGAGAAAATTGAGTCTCAGAGAAATTAAAGAGTTTATCTATCACCTGGATACTAAAGCAGCAGAGCTGAGATGTGATCCCAAGCAGTCTAACTCTAGAGTTTGAACAATGCCTTAACAGTGGCCTGATAGGATTTTCATTCAGTGTACCTCTCTGTTCCTTCCCTCTCAGATTCTTCCCAACTCCTGGGACAGGAATGTGTACCATTTCATAAGCACTCTACTGGAAAAGTACAAGTTCTGCCCCATGGAGTAAGGAAGGGTATCAAAAGTGCTCTGTCTCACACAATTACTGCTCACCCTTGAAAATAACTAGTCAGAGAGAGATGGAAACATCTCTCAGGGGAAGAGTCTGAGGAACAGAAAATAGGGTATTTGGAAGGATTTGTCTTTCTAAGAGTTAAACAGTTTAGAATGGAAAGTAGAAGAAAAAAATACCCATAAAATGATTTTCTGCTTTAAAAAAAAAACTTAAAATTATGGAAATTGTTTCTGACAGCAAATTGCTCCTAATTAATTTCTTGGCTCTGCTGGGAAAATGTACTGTTCTGTTGATTTCTAAATTCCACCAGCTTAATTATCAAAAGACATTTTTCCCTAAAACTATTAACATGTGGGTTTGCACTTGGGGGTTTATCAGCACAGTGTAAAGGGCCAGGGAAGAGGGGAGAAGTAGGAGTTTGATGGGCACCAAGAGGCCTAGAGACCCATCTCAAAGCCTGGCCCTCATATTTCAAAGTCCAGGAAAACGTCGCATCTACAAGAAAAGACATCTGAATGGTGCAGGCAGAATCATAATGCAAGGACTATGTGGTGATGGAGCTGGAGGAGTTGGACTCGAATTCCATCTCTATCACCTACCTTAGACAAACTGTTGAGCCTTTTCAAGCCCAAGTCATTTTTCTAAAATGGCGCTAGTAATAATGTTAACTGCCATTTACAGAACTCTTGCTACATGCCAAGCAATAGCCTAAGTGATTTTATGTATATTAATATGTTATTCTTCTCCACAGACCTACGAAATAGTTATTTCAACTCTCTCCATTTTACCGCTAAAAAAAAAAAAAATTCAGAAGACCCATGTAAAACATCTAAGGATTCATGTGTGATGAGTGACAGAGGCCAGAAAACAACCCAGGAAGCTGGGCTCACTGTGAGAGAAAAGGGAGCCTATTCCCCAACTATGGGTCAACCTGTCTGCCTTCCTCATTAGACTGACAAGGTAAGAGAACCATTTTCTAATTGATTTTGTGTCCATAATGCAGTTAATTTCCAATAAGTAAATAAATGGCTTAGATGTTCAATTAAATATTGGCAGATTTTAAATCTGGAATCTGTTAATTTGGTGCAATTCAAGAAAAAAATATTCAATTTCAGTCACTCAGCAGATGTTAATCAAATATCCACTGTACGCCAGTCACTACCCCAATCAGTGAACAACCTTGGACACTCAGCAATTTTGTTTCTAGGGAATGATCCTAAGAAAATAATTGGATGATTGTGTAAAGATAGATGAACAAAAATATTCATCACAGAATTCATTCATTCATTCAAAACATGTTTGCTGAGAGCCTACTATATATCAAGCATTGTTCCAGGTATTTACACTGAATAAGACAAAGACCCTGCTCTCATGCAACTTTCAATCTTGTAGGGAAGGCAGACAAAACCCAAATGGACATACAATGTCAGGTAGCGATAAGAGCTATGAAGTAAAATGAAGCAGGGTAAGGAAATAGTCTGTGAAAAAACTGATTTTTTTTTGTTTGGGGACTCAGCTAAAGTGTCTGTGAGGAGGGGCAATCTGAGTAGAGATCTAAACAACATGAGAGGGTGAGCCACATGAATGACTGGTGTTGAGCAGAAGTATAGTTTATAAGCTAGTTTTCTTCGTGACCTTAGGCAAATCATTCAGATATCCAGCCTCCTGGACTGGGACAAAGCAAAGTGCTTTCCCTCTTTCCTCTCACCTGCGTTCCAGGAAGGAGCTCCTCCCACCCATCAGGGCCCAGAACAAGGCTGAGTTGTAACTGAGAAAGCCCCCTATTTCCAAAATATTGTGCAAAATCTCAAGTGCTACACAGATGTAAGTTAATCCTACTCATCTGCTGAGGCCAAACTTAACTATTCCTGTCTGAAGCCTTTCCTCACTTTGTCAGGAAAATGTTTTTAAACTCCCTTTAAACTTTTTAAATTTTTTATTTTTTAACTTTTGAGTCAAGGACAATGTCTCATCTGTTTCTGAATCACAGCCCCTAACTTGGTTACTAGTACACAGTGGCATTTAATATGGGATAACTGAATTGACTTAACAAGGCATTTGGGAACTGCACAAGATTTTGACATGAGTTGGGCAATGCTTTTAGTTAATTCAAATCTACTCTCTTATATAGTAGGCACACAGGAAAAGCTAATTGAATAAATAAGCCCATGTGAAAAAAAGTTTCTTTTTGCTGAGTAAGGATTACCCCATCTCTGCAAGAAAATCCTTGTTTTGACAACAGTCAGACATGGTAATATAGAGATGCAGAATGTGGACAAGTGGAGAGATATAAGAATTATTCACCTTTGCTAAAGATCCACTATATGGCAGGCAATGTGTTAGGTAGACCATTGAATCATTACCCTAGTTGACCTTCAGAATAATCCTGAGGTTGTCCTCATTTTATAAATGAATAAAAATATATCGGAAAGATTAAGGCATTACTTTCATGTATAAAGTTGAAGGGGAGTAGCAGAATCAAAAAGCCAGGAGTGTCTGGTAAAATGCCCTTGTTCTCCCAAACCATTGACATGACAGGTGGTCCAGGAGAGGCTGTAAAAGACTTCATGAGAGCTCTGGATGATGCTGGATTTCCCTCTCCTGAGGGCGCATCAGTTTGCTGGCTTTTATATGAGGAGATGGTTGCTGTTTTCAGAAGGCATACATGGACCCACAGTCACACAAGTAAACATCTTGGCGCTTTAGCAAGTTGAAGGATCTACAGTGTGGGTTCTGCATAGTCCAGACTCCAGGTAAAAAACCTGCCTTTCCCAGATCACCATGTTTGTTTTACTCTCATAGCACCAACTGCTTCTCCCTCATATTATTGCCAACTAGTTTCTCCTATTTGACTATGAGCACTTTGAGGTCCAAGGCTTGGTATTCCTGTCTCTCCTGTGACTAGTCCAGAGTCTGACACAAAGACCTTAAATTATTGCAAATAAAAAGAAAGAGACTGTGATGGTTAATTTTATGTGTCAACTTGACTAGGCATAGAGTGTCCAGATATTTGGGTAAACTTTATTTCTGCATGTGTCTGTGAGGGTATTTCTGGATGAAATTAGCACTGGAAGTGATTGAGTAAATCAGATCAAGTCAATTGGCGATTTCCGTTCCCAATGTGGGTGGACATCATCCAGTTCATTGAGGGCCTTTTTGAATAAAAAGGTAGAGGAAGGAAAATTTGCTTTCTCTTGATTGACTGAGCTGAGACATTGGTCTCCTGCCCTCGGGACTTAAGCCATTGGCTCTCTGGATTCTCAGCCCTTCTAACTCTGAATGGAATGACACCGTCAACTTTTCTCAGTCTCCATCTTGCTGATTGCAGACCGTGGGACTTCTCAGACTCATAATCATGTGGGCCAATTACTTATAATAAATCTCTTTGTGTGTGTGTGTGTGTGTGTGTGTGTGTGTGTGTGTGTGTGTGTACTGAGTTGGTTTTGTTCCTCTGTAAAACCCTGACTAATACAAATGTTTTGGTACCAAGAAGTGGGGTGCTGCTATAACAAATACCAGAAAATGTAGAGGGAGTTTTAGAACTGTAATGAGTAGAAACTGAAAGAATTTTGAGGCATGTGCTAGAAATATGTATGTTAAAGGTGGTTCTGGTGAGATCTGAGATGGAAATAAGAAACGTATCGTTAGAAACTGGAGGAAACGCGATCCTTGCTATAAAGTGGCAAAGAACTTGACTAGTCTTTTTTGGAAGGTATAACTTGCAAGTGATGAAACTGAATGTTTAGCTGAGGAGATTTTTAAATGAAGTATTGAGGAAGTGGCTTGGTTTCCCTTGACTGCTTATAGTAAGAAGAGATTATTAAGCAAAAAATAAATAGAACTTAAAGATTTGGAAAATTCTTAGCCTTTCCATACTGCAAAAAGTAAGAAAGTATGTTTGGAAGAGAATGCTAGGGATGTAACAGGACTATCACTTGACAAAGAGATCATGGATGCAACTCATGCACTTAATGAGCCATCTCAAAAGATGCCAGAAATAGGATGAGATTATACCAGCAGAAACACTACCAGCTGGAAATAAAGGAAAAAGAAATAAAGAGAGGCTCTTGGACTTCTTGGATTCTATAAGACAGGACTATAAAGCTATTTGGCTGTGAATGTGCATTATTCCTCAAGAAAAGGAAGACTGACACCAAAGAGACTCGGAGATCATCAGGGCTGCCATTTCCACAACAGGCCTGAGGAGGGCTAGTTCCTCCTCAGTTTCAAAGGGTAGGGCTGCCTCTCTAGTTCTGGTAGGCCAGGAGGCCCCTGCCCTATACCTTAGGGATGGCAACCTTTCCAGAACCATGGGGGTGGAACTGCTCTGCTTAGCCATGGGGGTAACTTTGTACTCTGTGGACCTGAAAGGCACAGCATTGAACCAGAGAGGGTTTTGGTCAAGTCTTAAGATATAATGGAGCTGCCTTGCTAGGTTTTGGATTTACGCAAGCCCCATCATTTCTTTCTTCTTTCTATTTTTTTCCTTTTGGAATGAGAATGCCTATCCTATGCTTGTGCCACTATTATATTTTGGAAATACATAACTTATCTGTTTTCATGAGTTTATAGCTGGAGGGTAATTTTGCCTTCAAGATAAATCATACCGTGAGTCTCACTCATATCTTAGTTATGAGATATTTAGATAAGACTTTGGACTTTATATTTTAGAGTTGATGCTGGAATGAGTTAAGAATTTTAGGACTGTTGGGATGAAATAAATATATCTTGCATGTGTTAGACATGAATTTTGGGGGGCAAGGGGCAGAATGTTATACACTGAATATTTCTGTTCTTCCAAATTCATATACTGAAGCTCCCCACCTCTCTGCCCCCAAAGTGATGGTATTTGAAGGCAGAGACTTTGGGAGGTAATTATATTTAGATATGATCATAGGGGGCAGGCATGATTGGATAAGTGTCATTGTAAGAAGAGGTAGAGAGCCCAGAGTCTTCTCTTTTGTAATTTGGATTGAGAATAAAATACCATTGAGCCTTGTCATCCTTGAACAGCTTCTTCACAAAGCCCTGAACTCCTCCTTTGATGAGAGTTGCTGCATGTTCAGATTCCAGAGTGACCAAGGTTTCTCTCAAATCTGGTTGGTGCTGGTAGCTGGGAGCCTTAGTCACCGGCTTTGTCACATGTTCTTATAATCAGACTTTGCAGGGATGGAGGTGTCATATAAATGCATCATCCTAATAAAAAAAAAACAGCTGTCTATCATGAACCCCACGGTTCCTCTGTGAATGGTGAATCATGAATGTGTTAAACACTCAAACACATTGAATTTAAAACAGGTTTTTCAGAAATATAGACCTAGAAGAACTATTCCAAGTTACTAAAGGGGATTCAACGTTTGATCCAACTCCATGAGGTTTGGGATAAGGGCGCCAATTTACCCTACCCAAATGAGTCTTAGAACTCCCAATAAGACAGAATGGATAAAACATCTCTTCAAGACTAAACACCCTTTAAGTGCCTGAGATGATGGCAGGTGCCAGGATCTCATGGTGAGCAAAAGCAGACATGAGCTCTGCCTTCATGAAACTTACAGGTTAGTAGGAGAGAGATGTTCTTCAAATAGTCGGTATAATTAAACTCTGAGATAAGTGCTATGAAAGAAAGAATAGTGTTCTATGGGTAAACACAGCAAAGGAATCCGACTGAGATTATGGGTCCAAGGAAGGTTTCCCTGAAGAAGTAAGCTTGTGCTGAGATATGAATAATATATAAGTGGTACTGGAGAGAGGGAACAGCAAGAACATCATAGGAAAGTTATAGCACCAAGGGGTGGTTGAGTGGTCCATAATCTTAATGAACCCCCATCAACTCCAAATAAACAATCTAAAATAAACTACAATCTAAGTAAAAATAAATGGCTTGCTATATACAACTGTAGCCTCAAAACCCTAGAATTCTCTTTCCAACCAGGATGCTACTTTTAAGGTTCTCCAATAAAGAAATATGGAGTCCAACACTAATCCACATTATGTTATACATTTTAAAACTTCATATTTTCCTGCTTTTAAACATATTTTCAACATCCTCCCCCCCAAAAAATAACAGACAGCGAGCACCCTGCCCAGATAACCAGGTACACCATTGTGATAAGGCTGGCTCTTGCCACAAGTTCCCCCTCCTTCCCTCCCCTGACTGACCTAGTAACAACTAAATGCACCAGTGAAAGCCCCTTGCATCTTTTCTTGTGAACTCCACCCTGATCCCCATTAAAAGCACCTGCCCGTGGTCTTCACTCTCTCTTTCTTCCCACCTGCTTGGCTGAGCCTGCTCCCTTGGCTCTACTTCCCTGTAACTCCCTATTGGCACATGGTGATGGTATTTGGAGGTGGATCCTTTGAGAGGTAATTATATTTAAATGGCATCTGTCTCTCTAGGACCTATGACTATAATAAATTTTCTTTTTTTGCACCTCTCCTGTGTTCCCTCTTGTGGCTGCACCTGACTATCACCAAAAAGAACATAAAACATAGGCAGAGGAAATAATATGTTTAAAACATCTTGTGATCAAGGGAAACATGTAGGTTCCAGGAATTGAAAGAAGCCAGTGTGAGAAAATGTTGGGGCATGGAAGGGGAATGGGACAAGGCTGGAGAGATTATCCTAAGAGCCCTGGAAAGCCAATGAAAAGTTTTAAGCCAGCGGAGATGGAGAAGTGGAATGCTAAAATAAGTGCTGTTTGACAAGTGAGTTCAAGGAGACCAGTTAGGGGGCTATTTTAGTTCAGATGAAAGACAAGGAAATTTTGGAACAGGATGGTGGCAAAAGAGATGAAGAAAAGTGGATGAATTTAGAACTTCAGGAGAAGCAACAGAAAGAGCAGAAGTAGAGGACAGGTGACCTAGATATCTGTCCTGGTTCTGTTACAAATATCTGTATTACCTTGCTCAAATCCCTTCCTGGGCCCTCAACACCCTGCTCTCCCCCCTGGAAAGCCCTCAAGCTTCCTCCAAGAAATGGTTAGAATCCAAAAACCATAGAATTTCAGAGATCTTCTAGTACTGACATCTGTGGTTCAATAATTCTGTGATCCAATCCTTTTTTCCTCTCTTCTTCAAATGCCTGAGACTTTCCTTTCTTAAAACATACCTGCTGGAATGATATCCAAACCTGTAGCTTGTTGATAAATAGTTGTGACACCTTGATCAGGCTATGAACTAGACATTGCCAGGTGTCTACTGAACAAAAGAAAAGAATAGAATCTCTCACTGAAAGCTCCCCCTAGAGACCAAAGGAATCAATAATGAAAAATCAGTGTCAGATGGGGAAATGCCTTTGTTGATGGTAATGATGATAATACTCATAATAATTCCTTAACTTCATTTAGTGTCTCAATATGCCTTGTTTAATTTGACACAGCAGCTTTGTGAGCTATGCCAATGCACAAAGGAACAGAGTGAGCTCAAAAGAAAAAGGAAAAAATGTCAGCGCTTAAAGAGACTTTAGATATTCATTTATTTGGCAAATATTTACTAAACCCCTACTATGTGCTATAGTCTTGGAGCCAGTATAAATAGGCAAGGTCCCCATTCTCATGGGAATTAAAAGATATTAAAATTTATAATAATACAAAGATATAATGTGTAGTATGCAATAATATAGTATATGTTGATACATAATGTATAACAAAATATAATAAGATAATAATTATTGTTTACAGTAAGTTCTAAGAAGGAAAATTGGGGTGGGGAGTTAACAATAAATGGAGAAGGTAATTTTCAATAGAAAAGTCAGAAAAACATTGTTGGCAAGGTGGCATTACAGACAAAAAGGACAATAACTACAAAGGCCAGTTACGGGAAAGGGCTTGACTTATCTGAGGAACAAAATGGAGACCTGTTTGTTTAGAGCATGGTGAATGAGATAGAGAAAGTGATATGAGACGAGGTAGGAGAGATGAAAGAACCCAAACTAAAAATGCTCTGTGGACCATGATAAAGAGTTTGGATTTTATTTTAAGTAATGGGAAGCCATTAAAAGTTTTAATCAGGAGGGTGATATGATCTGATTTTAGTTCAAAAAAGGTCATTCTGGCTGATGTGTGGATAATGGACCATATGGTGGCAGAAGTTAAAACTGACAGGTCAAATAGGAGGTATTATAGTTTTCTAGTTAAAGTGGGGGCTGGTGGCTAAAAAAGAAACATGGTGGAGATGAAAGCAATGGGAAAGTTCAAGATATATTTTGGGAGTAGAATAGATAGGAGTTGGCGATGAATTTAGATGTTAGTTAAAGGAAATCTTTTAACCTCTTTATCTTTGCATGTGGGCAAGCTGAGGACCAAGAAAGAACAGAGATGGGAGATGACTGAAACAAAACTTAATTCAAGACTTCTAACTCCACATTCAGTTCTCTTCCCAGTGTACCATTCCTCTCAGATCAAAGTGACAGCCCAGCCCATTGTGGCTAGAGGGTGCTCAGTAGAGTTGGGACATATGATTGTTATTAATATTAACTGGCACCAAGTTGGTATATGGCGGAGAGGCTCCTGGGCATTCCTGTATTAGGAGAGTAGTCCTGTGTTGCCTCATTCCCTACTTGCTAACTGCTAGCCCCTTCCCAGCCCAGGGTGTATCAGGAAAGGATGATGGCCTCCTCTCCTGCTGAGGGCATATGGCTGCTCTCTGCTGATCCAGAAGAGAAAACTGGACAGTGAGTTTTGTAATGTTCCACCTTCATAGATGAAGAAATAAATTTGATGTCAATTTCAGTCCAGACTCCTCCACAGGTTCATGTTATCTTTGGACTCTTAGTTTTCCTATTTTTACTGGGATATTTGGGAACCATGGCCAATTAAAGCCCATCTACTCTTATGCCCTATTCACATAGAACACTTTTTTTTGTTCATATTGTGCATCTTTTTTACTATGCTATAAGCCTGCCAAAGGCAGAGACACCTCTGTGTGCCCAGGGCCTAGCAGAACACTGGCAGACTATATATTCTGTAACTGTTTACTGAGAGAATAAAGTGGTTAACCTCTCCCAGCTTTGGTTTCCTCAACCTTTAATAGGAAATAATTAATAGCTACCTTACAAGATTTTTAAGTTTAAATGAGTTAACATATGAGTAAAACAACTAACACAGTATAGGAGAGCTTAACAAACATATTCACGCATTATCTATATATCAAAAACTTCCCCTTGATCAACATCTTTGGACAGTAGGGAATGCAAATTAAAACCATAGTAAGAAATTACTACAGACTTATTAGACTGGCTAAACTTGTAAAAATACTGCCAATTTCAAGCTCTCGTTAGAATGCAGAGCAACTGGAACCCTGACACATTGCTGTCAGAATGCAAACGGGTAAATCTCCTTAAAGTGTTAAACACAGTCATCATCGTAGATTCAGCAATTCCCCTGCTAGGTTATTTACTAAAGAAAAAAAAACTGTGTTTGCACAAAAACATGCAAATGAATATTCATAGCCTCTCTATTTATAATTGCCCAAACTGGAAACAATCCAATGTCCTTCAGTGGTCAATGTATACACTGTGGTATATCCCTACAATTGAATAGTACTCAGCAATTAAAAGGAGTGAACTATTGATACATACAACTTGGATGAATTGCAGAAAGCATTAAGCTAAGTGAAAGAAGCCAGTTTTAAAAGGTTACCTACTGTATGATTCCATTTTTTAAGGCGTTCTTGAAAATACAAAACTATAGTGATGGAGAACAAAGCAATGCTTGCTAGGGCTTGTGGGGAAGGGTGTGACTACACAATGATAATACCAGGCAGTCCTTTGAGGCGATGGAACTGTTCTGTATCCTGATTGTGGTGGCAGATACACAAATATATACTTGTGTTAAAATTTATAGAGCTATATAAACAAAAAATAGTCAATTTAACTGTGTGTTAAATAAAATAAAAAGCTTTCCCATACTGGCCTCTCAACTCTAGGGTATCTTTTTAACTTAAAATATTATCTTGGTTATTCAACATATTTCTCATTACAAAATGTAAAAAAAAAAAAAACGAGAGAAGAAACAGTTTGTAGACAGTATGCAAGTACATGGGAGACTGCTTGTCTGGAAGTTTCTAAAGCTAGAGCTGCTATTTCATTTCAATTCAATCCTGAACTTTCAAAGAGGAAATAGTCCCCCCTCCCCCTTTTAAAGCTTTGCTAGTAAAACTGTCCTTGCACTGAGCCAGCGATAAATCTGCAGAACGCTATGGTAATGCCCAAGGAGAAGGCAAAAGGGGCCTCCATAAACCATGCAAGTTGAACTACTACAGATGTTGTGGTGGGAATTTATGGTTTTTGACAGATCCTTATCTCTTCTTGCCAGTTTCCGCACATTGAATCATGCACTAGCAGAGTCTATTTTAAGAGCCATCACTTCTTTTTTCTTTAAATATTAAAAAAAAAAATCTGTGGCAATTAATTTCTTCCATACTGTTCTATCATGACAAATAAATGTGAAATGCATATTTACAGAGCACATGTAATTGCATTTGGGCACATGCAAATGACATGCAAACCTTACATTCTAAATGAGTTTGTTTATCATTCCTGAATTCTAATCCAAGGACTTTACTTTTAAAATTCAGTTTACATTCTGACATGTATACAAATGAGTTTGACTCTGGAAAATAACTTAATAAACTCGGGGTTAGCTATGCAATTAGAGGAGGCATCTGGGAGCTATAAAATCTGGGAAATAACATTTACATCTTTTTCTACATTCATGGTTTCAATTTCCTAGCTCAAACCCTCTCCCCATCGGTCTGCACTCCCCTCACTCTAACACCCCATTTCCCATTATTCCTGCAATCCCTTTATTTGAAATGGCTTCCCCCCTTTTTTTTTCTTTCTGGGGGAAGGTAGGTGAGTGCATTTCACTAAGGATAACCTCATCAAGTCATTGTTCTCAGTGCAGCATTTTCAAAAACTAAAATCAGAGTAATAAATAAAATAAAAACTAACAGAATTAGCATTGATCAGGACTTTCATTCAGATTCCTTATTATTAGGGTTGGCCCAGTTCTCCTGTGGGCGCTAACATTTTCCCATGGATTACCGACCCTCTAAAGAAATCCATGAGCAGTCACAAATCTGATTTTCCAAAGGTCATAAGAAAGAAAAGAGAAAGGGGGATCATATTCTGCCAGAGCTTTTAGAGGGAAGGAAACGGAATTATAAAATAAAGTGAAATGGAGGTTCCTCGGAAATTAAAAATAGAACTGCCATATGATCCATCAATCCCACTTCTGGGCATATATCCAAAAGAACTGAATGCAGGGTCTTGAAGAAATATTTGCACATCCATGTTCATAGCAGGACTATTTACAATAGACGAGAGGTAGAAACAACTCACATGTCCATTGAAGGATGAACAAAATATGGTACAAACATACAATGGAATATTATTCAGCCTTACAGGAAAGGAAATCTTGTCACATGCTACAATATGGGTGAATCTTGAAGACATCATGCTAAGTAAAAAAGGCAGTTACAAAAAGACAAATATGATATGACTTATATGAGGTACCTAAAGTAGTCATAAAAACAGAAAGTATAATGGTGATTACCAGGGGCTCAAGGAGAAAAAGGAAGTAGCTGTCAACTGATATAGATTTTCAGGTTTGCAAGGTAAAAAAGTTCTGGGGGGCTCTGTTCCACAATAGTGTGAATATACTTGACACACTGAACTGTACACTTAAACATGATTAAGATAGTAAACAAACAAACAAAGCACTGACCAGGGAAGGAGTACCTTGAAAAAAAAATTGATGTGTAATAAAATTACCTTATGTTGAGACAACAGTGGATGAGCTAAGATTGTAGAACTATGGGTGATTTTTATGATCTCCAAAATTTTCATGAGGTGATATTTTGCTTAAAGATATACAAATTTCAGAGAATTGTATTTTAATAAAAATACCTTGTTAAAATGGAGTTAAGTTGAAAAGACATGTTTTGCTACACCTAGAAAGACAAAAATTGATAAACACCCTGTAATCCTGCCTTTGTATATGCCGTCCTCTTAGCTTCACCCATCACTCTCTGTGCCCCTGCTTTCACCTTTGTGGTGAATTCCTGTGTATCCTTTAAGACCCAACTGATATTAAATTATAATATTTACTCATAAAGGTTTTTGTGAAGGTTAAGTGAGTAAATATAGCAAAAGTACTCAGAACAGTACCTGGCATACAGTATGTACTCAGTAAGTGTTGCTTATTAGTGTTATCACTGTTTTTACAGCATAGTCTAGAGTATTTGGTCCAGTGGAAGCCAGTGTAGCAGGAGGCCCAGCATGCTAGAGCCCTGATCTGCCCCATTTCCTTGAGAGTATTGGCTTAAGGAGTATAAACTGCTTTGGTTATCAGCACCGTGAGATCAGCAACCTGGGAGATACCAGAAAGGACCTCAGGCCAAAAAACACATTATTTAGACTAAACTTTTGACTATGTCCTGCACCCTCACACCCTATCCCACAGTAAGTAAAAGAAGAGAATCATTTGTATTTTAAAAGGAAGGAGCTTTCTATACCCGGGTTATGGTGAATCCCCCCAATGCTAGCACATGGTAAATACTCAACAAATTTGTAGCTCAAATGAATGGTGGGTGGCAAGACACAAGGAACAGACTTTGCAGTCAGTGTGCTCAGCCACTTAAAACCTGGGTGATTCTGAGTCAATTATACAACCAATCTAAACTTTTGCTGCTTCTTCTCCAAAATGGGGTAAAAATATTTACAATAACAGGATGGTAATTAGGATTTAGACAATTATACAATATGTAGTACCTAGCACAGTAGAGTGCTCTGTGAGGGAGACCCTCAATATTAATTCCATCTGTCATCTACAAATTGAGTGCAGGGACCCTGGTCCATAAATGCCTTAAGGATAGAGTGTGTCCTATTTGTCTCTTTATATCTAGTTTTTGAAGCAAAATAACATTTAGGAAATATTTACTGGCTTCAATTGAATTGACTTCTATAGAAATGAAATTAGATCTTTTAGATTCCTCTCAGTACTAACACAGAAGTTGGCACATGATCTGAGTTCATAAACACTTGTAGAATGTAGTTCTATAGTGGCCTGATTCCAGGATTCCATTAATGGAAAATCATGTAATTCTCAAAGGGACACTAGAGGCAGGACCACATATGCACTCACTGCTGGCATTGTCTCATCAGAAGAGCTGCCACTTGTAGCCACGAACTGTTCCATACCCTCTTTCTCAGAGGAAAAAAAAAGTGGCACTGATAAATCCATTATGCCCCTCCTGCATTTATATGAAGAAAAAGATTCTAATTTTCTGCTGTGGACCCAAGGGACACTCAGAAATCACTCCTAGTCCTATTCAGGCCTGGCTTATGTTTTTCCTGGTGGGTAGCATGAAAACCATTGCTCTTTTTTCCCATCTTGTTAGCTTCCCTTTGAAGTCCCCTTCCTTGTCCCAGCAACACTGAATGGACTACATTTTCAAACATCCGAGTCATTATCTCATTGTTCTAAATGGCATCTTTCTGCTGCCAGCCCTATAACTGCTCTCCTTTAGGTGAGTCCTGAGGAATTTCATGGCCTTAATGAGAACATCAATTATTGTTCGTGGAAGAGCCGATGTTGCCTTAAAGGTTATTTGAAGGTTGATTGCTATCTCTGCTCTTATATCTAGCAAATCTATCTCAGCCTTATGAATGCATTTGACCTTTTTATAGGTACAGGGGAAAAATAACAGAATAAAAGTTAATTTAGACCTCTATAATACAACTTTTTTTTTTCTGAAAGAAATGAAAGGGCATTGAAATCGATACCTGCACAATAATACGCTGATGAATGTTGGGACCCAATTTTCTCATTTTGCTAACTCAAGATTGGGAATTCTGAATAGTTTTTCAATCTTGCATTCTTTGGGCACTGTGAAGTCTGCCGTATTGTGTCCATACAAATGCTGCTGCACACTCATTATGGGAGTACCAGTGGTCCTGAAAAGGTCAGTTAGTTAGAAATGTCAGCATTCAATGGAGCTGCATAGACCTGTGTGTACGCGGATCCAATTAGAGCAGCCAGACACCACCAATGTACGCAGGAATCCTAATGAGCAAGTAGAGGGAAAGGGGAGGGACCTTTTTTTTTTCTTTCTTCTTTTTATCCAAAAGAAACGAAGGTTGCTTTTCAACCACCCTACAGGGGCTTGTTTAAACTTTACTAAACACCACTTAGGCTCTAGGTAGGCTGAGAGGGGAAACACAGCTTCTGCAAAGGCTAGAACAGCCAGATGTTGAAGAGAAAGTAATGAAACAGGTGGGAACAATACTTCAGACTTAAGGCTGGTGGAATGGGTTAGGATGCTCATTCACAAGACTTCCTCAGGTTGATAGCTGACTAAGAGGAAAATGGCCTTTGTATTAAGTTCAATTCTAAATAATTTCTAGGCTCCTACTATGTCAGGTCTCATGATTAAAAACTAGCCTTTGGCATTTTTGACAAACCTAAACCACTTATACAAGCAGGTGTTAGGTGTGCATAAAAACCTGGATGTATATATTGGCTTATGTTTCTTGAATTCACTATACCAGTGTATCTCTATTTCTAATCTATCACAAGCTGATATTTGGGAAAAGTCCACTGATCATAAACTTGGATGCTAGAGAGATGTCAAATTGATATTAAAGATTCTATTTTCTCTTAGCTTCTATGTTTATCTCATTGTGGACAAACAATTTACACACTGGCAGCAGTCTGTGGACAAAGCTTTGAGTAGCACTGCTTTGGCTACCTGTCATTTGCTTGTTTTTAATTGCTGCTCCTCACCTTCACTGGTCTATACTATTTTGTACTGAAAATTATATATTGGACTCTCTTTTCTGGTTCAATCACTGCATAATTCTTTAAAATATTTTTTGATATTTATCTTTCGGCACCATAGTTTCCTCTCATAGTTAGAACTCTCTACCAGCAGCCCCTGTCTGAAGTTCCATGGACTAATCCACCCAAAACAACAAACAAAACCCTGGGTAATTTTCTTACAAGTAATCTAGGGAACATACTTTCAGAAGAAATAAAGGATTTTATAGGGAACCAACTGTTGGATTTCTAAGCTCTGGAGATGGTGATGACTTGCTTGGTTTAGGCTCCAGATATTCCAGCAGCCCATCCCTTTAACTGAGGCCACTTAGCCCCACTTTCAGCCTGTAAGATCCAGGGATCATTCTAGCTTTGTCAGGTAAGGGTAGGAACAGTGGATATAAGGAGTGTTGGATTAGTAAATTAGAGAGTCAGGATTAGTGTCTGCATTCGTTCTGATCTTCACGCCTAATTTTTTGCATCCAGATCTTTGTCTCAGGCCCCATGACTATTTCTCTTTCTAATACTCATTTCTGTAGTAAACTTGTCCTTTTCTCATTCAGTTTTTCTTTTAATATCTTTACAAACTCTGGATGAATCCACACTTGTAATTAGGAAGGCAGTTGAGAAATCAAAAGTCCTTTGGATACTGAGTTTGAAAACCTGGGTTTAAACTCTGACTTCTTTAATTACAAGCTTTTGCGAACTTAGACAAATCTTATTTCTTTAAGATAAAGATGCCTACTTCATAGGGTTGGTTTGTTGTCTGAATAAAGTTTTGGATGAAAAATCACTTTGACATTGTAATGTGCTACATCAAAGCCAGTGGTGGTGGTGGAAATGACTGTTGCTGTTGTTATCCTCCATCCAGTAAAGAGAAGGTGGTTAGGTTGCCCCTCTGAATTTTCAGGGAAAAAGGAAAGAAGGATCTGGGAATTTGGAGTAGAAAAGCTGAAAGAGAATCAGAGGACTTAGTAGAAACAACATGAGCTTGTTCCTGAGATAGCCCCCGTCTGTTAACCCTGGAGAACAAAACATGGGCAGAGGCCAAATCATGGTGGGGGGTTAGTCATCAGATCCTGGTCTCTACAATAGTGTAGTGAAGAGATGTAAGATGCTCCCCAGTATATCATCCATAGCTGGAACTCAGCCCACCTCATAAACTAACATAAAGACATTTGATATGGAATAAGCAAGTTTGGTTTCCCCTAAAAGCAGCTGGAAAACACCAATTCTCTTTTCATCTCTGTAATTAAAAACTCTCCTCTAAAAAGCTAATCTTCTGCATAATCTTTACCATAAAGAAAACTTTCTGAAGAACACATCCAGACATCCATCCAAGAATGGAACTCAGATGAGCTACGCTGATTGCTCTCTTATTTTTTGTTTCTAGAAAGAGGTGTATCAGGCTTATGAGACAATACATTAGCCATTATTTGGAGGAAAGGAAATTGCATTGCAATGCCAAACACAGACCCTACTGACATTTTATAAGCTGGGGCTAGGTTAGTGAGAAAAAACAGTAGTTTTCTGTAGTGACCATCCTCAAAGAAGGACTTCCCACAGCAACATGTGCACTTCCAAGGTTATGACATCTGCCAGTCATATTATCCCATCTAACACTCAAAATAACTCATGAGGTCAATATCATTAGCTCTGTTTCAGGGATGAGAGAGCTGAAGCTGTGAGAGGTTTTATTTTGCCTAAAATTGTATAAAGAATAAATAAATGGTCAAGCTGAGATTTAAACCCTGGTCTAGCTGAGCTCAAAATTTCTGCTGTATGCTACCTAGAATTTTTCCTTCCTTCCTTCCTCCCTTCCTTCCTCCCTTCCTTCCTCCCTCCCACCCTCCCTCCCTTCCTCCCTCCCCCACTTTCTTCCTTCCTCCTTTTTTCGTATCTCCTTTTTTGTCATAGAGAGACTTTATTTTTCTGTCCCAATAGTGCTGTGTAAGCCCTGGTAATGGCGGGTCAGTAAATCTTGCTAAGGGCAAATTCTCACACTCTTCCAGCCTACCCTCATCACTCTCTTTAATGTTTTTAGGTCAGAGCATAAAAGATATACATCATCCTCAATGAGATTCCATTGAATCCTTAGTATCTAGGAAATTAAAGTACATGTACATGGATCATATCTTGCCTCAACTTAACGGCTGCTCAATATCCATTTACCAAGAATGCAAAGGGCTATGATATAAACTGGAAACTGGATATTGGGGCATATAACCTTCTTTCTCTAAATGAGAGATCTTATATTTCTCAATCTAGTGAGCCAAACTTTTCTTATTTTTATGACCAAGGCATAGTTTAGGTCTATGTTAGTATAGAGAGATCTAGATGGACAAATGCAATTATTTATTTATAGAAGAAACAGTAGCTAGATGATTCTCTGTACTTTTCCTAGAAAACCCTGCCAATCTCAAAAAGCCAGGCCATTATTCATATATCTAGGGAGTAAGAGGAGAACTCTTGAAGGAATGAGGAAAGGTAAATGGGTCTGAAAAAAAACCAAAGATAGAGTACAGATGCTCCTCAACTTATAATGAAATTATATCCTAATAAACCCATTGTAACTTGAAAATATCATAAATTGAAAATGCATTTAATATGCCCAATCTATTGAATATTATAGCTTAGGCTAGCCTACCAAAAAACATGCTCAGAACACAATATCCAAAAAATACTGGCAACATAGTGCACTGTAGAGTATCAGTTATTTGCCTTTGTGATTGTATGTCTGACTGGGAGCTGTTGGCTCATTGCCACTGCCCCAGCATCATGAGAGAGTATCTTATTGCATATTGCAAGCCTAGGAAAAGATCAAAATTTGAAATTCACAGTACATTTTCTACTGAACGTGTATCGCTTTTGCACCATTGTAAAGACAAAAAATTGTAAGTTGATCTATTGTTAATCAGGGACCTTCTATATTGATTATCATAATCCTCTCCATTAGCATTTTAGTAGCCAGCCTCCAAGATGGCCTTTAAGTGATTCTCCCATATACGCTCCTCACGCAGTGACAAGGCTGATCCATGCAGCTAATAGGATATCATAGAATGATAGACTATGACTTCCCCAGCTATAACATAAAAGACATTGCAGTTTCCACCTTGCTCTCTCTTGGATCAGTCCCTCTTAAGCAAATCAGCCGCCATGTTGTAAGGATACCCAAGTAGCCCTATAGAAAAGTCTTTTTGGCAAGGAACTGAGGCCTCCTGCCAAAAGCCAGCACTGACTTTCCAATCCATGTGAATAAATCATCTTGAAAGATGATCTTCCAATTCTGCTCAAGTCTTCAGATAACCAGAGCCTTGTCTGACATCTTAACTGCAACTTCAGGAGAGATACTGAGATGAAATTATCTAGTTAAGCTGCTACTAGATTCCTGATCTACACAAACTGTGAGATAATAAATATTTATTATTGTTTTAAACTGCTAAGGACTGGGGTAATTTGTCATGAAGCAATGCAATCACAATAACGACTATTTATTTAAAATCTACTATGGGTAATGCATTTTACTATGCTAGTCACTCTCCATATATCTAATCTTCACAGTTATAAAAAGTATTATTATTATTCTGCTCTTACAGATGGTAAAAGGAAATAAGGTGTGGAAAAGCTTATAGACTTTCCCAAGGTCAAACTCTTAATGACCCCATCACAGAATAAGAAGCAATAGAACAAATAGAGTTAACAGAAGAAAAACAGTGTGGGTCCTATGACCCCTATATAAAGGTGCACAGAAAGGCAGATATATTTCTGGATTATCTATTTACATGAACCAATGATTACCTATTTTTGCTTAAGCTAATTTAGGTTGTAATTAAAGATTCCTAATTATACAGTGCTGTGCCTTAATCTTATCTTTTATACTGTGAATTCCAGTTCTTCTAGGCCTAGGGCCTGCATTCTATCTGATGGCCAAAGTCTTGACAGTTCCTTTCCTACTGACTTCTCTCATGCTGATCTGCTATGGTCCTTTTGGGTGCCATACCTCTAAATTCCCCTTCTTAGAGTTCAGCCCACCCTTCTGGATGTTCTAAAATGGGACTGTTGACTCCTTCCCATTAACCTCCTCAACTGAGTCTTGGGATATGGTATCCTATATAGATTTCCCAGAACAAATATTCTAGGAACATATTACTCAGGTTACCTCCTGGAGACCTTGAGAACAAACGCGTTTCTCTCTGCCTTTATATGTTTCTCAGATTCTGGAATTTGTTTACATAGATTTAATAAATTTCCTGAGTAACACTCAATGCTGTTGTTTTTCATCATTGACATGAGAAGTAGGTGGAGAAGGGGAGATAGAGGTAGGAGTGCAGATTGATATAATCTTTCTGGAAAATGAGTTGGCAATAAGACTCAATAACTCTTTATATATATTAATGCTTTTGGCCCAATAAATCTACTTTTAAAATATATAGTATATATATTTTACTGTATATATATATGTATATAC
Organism: Macroglossus sobrinus; assembly: GCA_004027375.1. Lineage (NCBI taxonomy): Eukaryota > Metazoa > Chordata > Mammalia > Chiroptera > Pteropodidae > Macroglossus > Macroglossus sobrinus. The sequence goes on from PVKZ01003263.1 coordinate 123,339, forward strand.
TGTATATATATGTATATATATGTATATGTATATATATACACACACACATACATATATATACACACATACATATATATATATTTATACAGTACATATATATATATACAGTTCATATATATATATATATATATATATATATATATATAACATGCAAAAGAAGTAAAAAGCTTTTTCACAAATAATTTTATGGTAGAGTTATTAATAAGAGAAAAACATCTGGAAATAATACAAATACAAAACAATAGGACATATATTTTTATAAACCAGGCTACATATAAAAGATGGAAGATACTAGAGCTTTTAAAAATAAGTATGCCTTTAAAATGCTTATAAAATGCTCATGGATTTAGTAATTCCACCCTTAGTAATCTATTTGAACATAATAACTTAAAATGTAGACAAAAATATATATACAAAGATTAATAAGTTATTCATAAGGTAAAAAACCAGAATAAAGTTAAATATCCAGCATTATTGGCATGGGAAAATATTTCTGTTGTAATATTAAATGAAAAATCAGGATATAATTTTATATCTATATGATCTAAACTATGTAAAACAAAATTACACATGCATTAAAAAGGCAAAGAAGTAGATGTGTTAAAATATTAAACAGTGATTGCCTCTGGGAGACAACTGATATTTTCATCTTTATAACTTCTCTGTGTTTTTCAAAATTTGCTCCATGGGCATGTGCAATTTTTTAATAGAGAAAATTATTATAAAAAGATGGTAAGTATGTAGACTACATAGCAACATGAAGATTGTTTATGAAATAATGTAAGTGAAAAAAGATGTATATAAAAATTTACTGTGATTGCAATTATGTAAATATGTTTCTGCTTATAGACAAGAACTGCAAGGGAAAATGTATAAATAGAATTAGGTTTTGTATTGTGCTAAGGCTGTGGGATTAGAAGTAATTTATTTTCCTCTCTAAAGATCTCTTTAAAGTAGTTTTAATGATGTGTATGTGTTCTTTAGACCATCCTCCCTGTGCACATCCACTGTGCTGCTAACTTTCTGGCTGAGAAGTTGGGAGTCCTTTGGCTTGGCCTTGCTCCTGGTGCTGGCCACTCTGAATTGGCTCCACAAGCTCTGTTGGCTCTAAAAGTGGCCAAGAGGCAGTAAAAATGGCTAATTTGGACGTTCTAAGTTCTTTTGTCTCCAGAGGGGCTAAATTTATATCATGGGGACTTTAATTGGAGACAAAACAAAATTGTCACGTAGTGGCCAGCAGGCTCAGTCTACAACTATTTAATACAGGTATTGTTTTGACAATGTTAACAGTAGGTTTAAAAAAAAATTTTGTGGATTTTTGCAATCAGGGACAAATCTAGCTGTGAGTTTTTTTTCTGGAGGTTTCTATGATATCTTAGGAAATCAACTGTCTCCTCAGGATGTAGCCTATAGCTAGTGGAAAAGTCTATATGCTATCCATGACATTTCATGCTTTCCTCATCAAAGTGGGTCAGCATGAATTCTGTATGAGAAAGAAGACTCCATAGGCTGGTATCATGAATGAAGTGATATCTATATGTAACAGTGGAAAAGGCAAAGGGCTTAGAATAAGACAGATCTGGATTTAAATTCTGACTCCGTCACTTATTAACAGTGTTCATGTGGGTAGTTCACCTAATCATGCAACACTTTTGCTTTTCTGTCTGCAAAACAAGAAAGATAATACCTATCTTATGAGACAGTGTGGAGAATTATGTGAAAAATATATGTAAGGCACCTGAGTACCAGTATTAGATAACATCCTAATGCTATCTTTAAAGTCTATGCCATCTAAAAGCTATAACCTTTTGACAAGGGTGCCAAAATAATTCAATGTAGGAAGAATAGTCTTTTCAACAAAGAAGTAAGTTGGATTCCTACTCAATATCACATAAAAAATTAACTCATAGGAGAACATCTTTGTGACCTTGGGTAAGGCAATGTTTTCTCAGCTATGATACCAGAAGTACAAGCAACAAAAGAAAAAAATGCATAAATTGAACTTCATCAAAATTAAAAACTTTTCTGCTTCAGAGGCTATCAAGCAAGTGAAAAGACAATTCATAGAACAGGAAAAAATATTTGCAAATCACATATCTGATAAAAGACCTTGTACCTGGAATACATATTTTAAAACTCTTACAACTCGACAATAAAAATATAATCTAAATAAAAATGGATAATGGGAAATAATTTGACAAAACATTTCTCCAGATAAGATATACAAATGGCCAATAAGCATATGAAAATATGTTCAACATCATGCAAATCAAAACCACAATGGAAAATACAAAGCAAAACCACAATGAGATATCACTTTGTACCCACTAGGATAACTATAATCAAAGGACAGATAATAATAAGTGTCAGAGAGGATGTGGAGAAATTGGAAGCATCCTCCATTGCTGATGAGAATGTAAAATGGCACAGCTACTTTGGAAAACAGTTTGGCAGCTTCTCAAAATGCTTATCCTAACATTTACCATATGACCCAGCAACTCCATTGTTAGGTTTATATCCAAAAAAATTAAAAACACATGTCCACACAAAACTTGTACACAAATTTCCATAGCAGCATTACTCATAACAGCCAAAAAATGGAAACAACTGAAATGGCCAATAGATGAATAGATAAACTAATTGTGATATATCCATACAATGCAATATCATTCAGCAATAAAAAGAAATAAAGTACATGCTATTAAATAGATAAACCTTGAAAACATTATGCTAAATAAAAGACAGTCCCAAAATACCACATATTGTACAATTTCATTTATGCGAAATGTCCAGAATAGGCAAATCCTTAGAGATAGAAAGTAGATTATGGTTGTCAGGACTTGTGGGAAGGCAGGACATTTGGGAGTGACATGGGGAGGGAATGGGTATAAAATTTATTTTTGAGGTGATGATAATGTTCTGGAATTAGTGGTGATGGTGGCACAACTCTGAATATACTGAAAACTACTAAATGGTGTACCTTAAAGAATGAATTTTATGACATGTGAATTAAATCTCAAAAAAGATGTTTTTTGTTTTGTTTTGTTTTGTTTTTAAAGCTATGACCAGCACTTTTAACTTTATGGTGGGAACATTAAAATTTTTCTAAAAGTGTGATAAAGTATATTCATCATTGTCAAATATTCTAATTCTTCTCACTAGTTTTCTCCTGTAGTGCCCATCCCTATGGTAAAATTCTACATCTCTACTTTGTTGAATTTATGAATAGTCATATAAGTTGCTTTAACCAAGGAAATCTGAGCAGAAATGATTCCTTCTAAAGTTTTTTAAGCAAGTGCATGGCTCACCATCTCTCCTTTTCCCCTCTGTCATGATAATCCATGTGGCAGGTATTGTCAGTACCTTCCCACAATCTCACATATTTTCCTGCACTTATAATTTCTGTACATGTGTAATAACGTCCAATTGCTGATGCTTGCAAAACTCTCCTAGGGCTTCCTCTGGCCACTGGAATTGACTATGTCCATACACTGAACTGACTGGATGTTTCAGGATATTAACACACCTGCTGTCAATCCCACTCCTTTGCCTCTTGGAGAGATAAATCAAAGGCCTAACTCAAAGGCTTATTTTCCACACTGACTCCCAAGGTTCCCCAGTTTGATTACATCCCAGTTGCCCTCTGTGGTAGCTTGCTTGATAATGACTTTCTTGGTTTTCTTCCTTTTCTTGCATCATTTCCCTACCCTTACCCAGGTCTCTGGGATTACCTCTCAAATGAATTACTTGCACTAAATCTTCATCTCAAGGTCTGGTTCTTAGGAAATCCAAACTAAGACACCTAGCAATGTTCCAAACAGAGGATGCTTAGTCAGTCCACCCTGGGTCCCAAAGTAAAGATGATATGGAGCAGAGCTGACTCCAATCCATGTAGGACATGTACCTAAAGTGAAAAATCAACCTTTGTTTTTTAAGCCTCTGCAATTTTGATGTTATTGTTACATTAGTATATCTTAGCCTGCCATGACTGATGCACTATGTATATTTTCCATTAGTAATTCTTACTCTAGGAATTTTTCCTAAAGAAATAATTAGAGATGTCTTAAAAAATCTTTATATAAGAATGTTCTTTCTGGTGTTATTTATAATTAAATAATTGTGGATAATTTAATATACAATGAGGGAATTAAAATATAATAGAATGCTTTCAGCTATATACAATTCCCTCTTAGAGAATATTAGCACTAAAAAATGTTTACACTATATTAAAATAGCAGTTTATATAGTATCATTCTAATTTTATTTTGAAAATTACGTGTGTATTTGTATATACATACTAACAGTCTCTCTTCTCAGTCTGGAGGTTAGGGTTTTACTTGGATAGGAAAAAGTACTTCCTTATATTGCCTCCTTTCTTTGAAGAGATTGCAGGAGAATAAACTTTCCAAAAAGTAAGGAAGAAACTATAATTGGACTTCTGGGGCAAATGACTACATAAGGTCATGCTTCAATAAGCCCTTTTATTTCCATCAAATAGTTGGGCTCCAATGTGAGAGACATATATCCATGAAGTTGAAATGCGGAGAAATGCAAAATGGTAAATGATACTGAGGCTATTGACTTGCTGAGATCTGGATACAGATACAGACAGTAGCAACATCCTTATCCTATTCCATAGGATAAATTCCATATTATCTTGTGAAATAAAAGATACTAAAGTGCTTTGATAGGAGATGAGAATCAGAGACAAGATCTGCTTAGACCAAGGACCGAGGGAAGGGGTCCCCTGTCATCAAAGGAACCTAGGGAAAAAAGGCTGCTGTAAAAATTTCTGGGAGATAGTGTATTATAGGCCTAAAGTAGTGAGGAATATGGGCACAGGAATCAGAAGCAATGCTAAGCTATCCTGCTGATTTTTTTGGTCACTGGCTCTTCCATATCCCCAATATTTACCAGGTCCTAAGCTGAAGATGTGGGTAGAGACAACTGCAAAAACTTCTACTTAGGGAGATGTGAGCATAGTGGGAGTTTGGTGGTGGTGGTGGGGGGTGGTAGTCTGAAATGGGGAGAGAAAAAACAGAAAATTTCTTCCTCAAAGTGATTTTACAAATTAAAATTTCAAAGCATGTAAAGAAATCAAAAGCTAAAAATGATACTAAACAAAATTAACAATTATAACTTGAATTCACTTCAAATGAAACTTATTTTACAGAATAGTTAAAGATTTTAAAATAAGCCTACTGAGAATATTCAAAGAAACAATAAAAACAGAAAAACAGAATAAGGAATTATATATCGGAATAGGCAGAAATAAAACAAGAACAGGTGGATATGAACAAAATTAGAAATCTTGGAAGTTAAAAATATATAGTCATTGAAATATTGAAAAAGATTGAAAAAAATCTAAATTAGATGTGGTCAAAAAGTGAATTTAAAAATGCAAGTTACTTGTGGGGAACTCAGAATTCGTGCAGTAAGATACAATTATAAAAAATTACAAGAAGTCAGGTAAGAACTGTGGAAGGCCACTTGAGAGAATCCAACAATCATCTAGCAGAAATTACTTAAGAAGAGAATAAAAGAAATGCAGGAAAAACAATATTAAAGGAGATAATTGACCAATACTTTCTCAGAAATAAAGACAGACATATTCTCAAGTGGAAAGTATACTCAGAGTATGAAATAGGGTAAATAAAAATAAACTCATACCTAAATACATCCAAGTGAAAAAAGCAGAACTTCAAGATTTTTAAAAACCTTGAAACCTATCCAAGAAAAGATGTTACCAAAAACAACAATGGTGGACTTTTATCAGCATCTATGATAAAAAATATCCTCAATATACAAAGGAAAGTCCTCAAATTGGACTTTATACCTAGCCAAACTATCACTCCAGAGGGAAGTCAAAATCAGGACATATATAGATTTAGAGGGTTGCCCATGAATTCTTACTAAATTAGCTATTAAAAAATTCACTTTAGTGAGATAACATAAGATAATCTTGGGATACAATAAACAGAAGAACACAAAAAATCATAAGCTGTATAGGAAAGTCAATTATCTAATGATGATGGTGATGATGATGATAATAATGATAATGATAATACATAGTTTTTCTTTTTTGTAAAAGTTTAACTTAAAAGTTGAAATAATAATCAGGTGTTGACGGGGTGTTCAATAGGTAGTTAAAGCATGTTAAGGCTCTTTTGGTGCTGAAAGAATGATAGAAATTTTGAATAACCGTGGACTTTGTAAAGAAAATGTGTAGTCAAATATATATCCAAAGGATAACCAGTTAAGGTTAGAAAGAAAATTGGTAGCATCCAAATCTTCAGATAGGGTAAAAGAAAAAGCAGGTTATATATATATGAAAAAAAAGTAATCTAAGAAAAAGGAAGGCCAAAAGAAAAAATGAATGATAAGCAGAAAGCACAAATATGGTGCAGGAATATGTTCAAATATATCAGTAATTATAATAAATATAAATAGATTAAATTCACCTATCACAATACAGGAATTATTTGACTTTACTTTTTTTTTTTTAAAAAAAAGAAGATAATTATGCTTTCAAAAGATAACCAGTAAAAGGTAAAGGGAAAAGCATATCTCCTTACCAATTATAAAGACAATATTAAAATTAAGATTTCTTATAAATATGAGAATTTGGAGTTAATGCAGAGTAAGAGTGGTAGACCAATGAAATAGTACAGAGAGCTCAGGAATATCTGTGTATGGAAAAATTAATATGTGACAGATCTATAATTGCTAATAAGTAAGAGAAAGGATGAATTGGTTTTTGTATGGAGCTAAGACAATGGATTATCTGTATGTAAATTAAAAAATAATTGAATAAGTAAGTATTTTAAGGACCAAGATCAGTCCTAAATGAGAAAAAGACCCAAGTGTGACACAAAATTAGACAATTCTGAGAAGTAAATACAGAAGAATATGATATTTAGGTAGGAAGGGATTTCTTAAATAAGTCACAAAAACAAAACTCATAAAGCAAGAGACTGATAAATTTAACTACATTAAAATAAAAAAAACCCTTCCATTATAATCCAAATAAAAAAAATCCAAGCCACAATCTGTGAGAGGATATCTATAATGCAAATAAGTGACAAAAATTGATATTGAGAATAAAAAGAAACGTAAATCAATAAAAAGAAAGAATCCAACAGGAAATGGACAAAAGATATGAAAAAGTCAATTCACAGAAGAATAAACTGAAGTGGCTAATAAACATATGAAAAGATACTTAATCCCACCTCTAATCGAGAAACACATATTATAAAAGCAATGGGATATCATTTCACATTTATCATGATGGCTGGTAAAACTTTGTAAGTCTGACAATTCCTAGTGTTTGGGAGTGAGGGAAATGGAAATTCTTACATGTTGTTGTTCGAACTGTAAATTTGTTTAACTACTTAAGAAAACAATTGCCATTACGTAGTAAATTTGAAAATGCATATAATCAGTAATTCCTCTCTTAAGTATATACCCTAGAGAAGTTCTCATACTTATGCACAAGAAGAGATGCACAAAAATGCTCTTAGTAGCATTGCTTGTGATTGCAAAATACTGGAAATATCCTAAATTATGATGAATAAAATGAATAAATTGTGATTTAATCATATATGGAATACTATATAGCAGTTAAAATGAATAAAAAAGAGCTACATGAATGAATATATATGAATGAATATATATCTATATGAATGAATATACAATAATATAATAATATACTAATGAGTAGGGGAAAAGTCACAGAATAACATTTATATAGTGTGATATCTTTTATAGACGTTATAAAAGAACATCAGTTATATTTTCAGATACGAATATATGAAGAGACATTGAAATCATTACAATGGTTACTTATATGGTGAAGGGGGAGAGATGTGATCAGGTATAAGTAAAGTCTAAACTAGATTTATAAATTTTTTAAAATAAGAGACTCTGGTATAAATGGCACAATGTTGATATGATAAAGTCAAAGTGTTTCCGGGGAGGGGAGGCAGTAAATGGCTGTTCACTATATCTCTACTCTTTTCTGTATATACCAAATTATTTACACTAAAGAAAATAAGAGTTTAAGAAGATAACACAGATTGTTAAGGCTTCCAATTTCCAGACAGGCACTTCTAAAGACTCTTGGTAGGTCACACAACTGAGCCACTTTAGTTCTATTAACTCATGATTTGGAATTTCTATGTATGTTAATTACAAATATGTTAAACATAGCTCATTCTGATAGATTAAACATTTTTCAAACTAGTTCGCCTTTGTTCTTCTCAAACCAAGTTCAAAAAGCTCTATCACATGGAAATATAGTAATCACCTGAACTGGGTGGGTCCCACTTACTTTTGTAGTCACTGCCTTTGGTTATTGAGACCAAATAACTAGCCTTTGTGCTAGGATAGTGCCTGCACAGGGCAATTTCTCAATATCCTTGGAAGTGAGCCAACCAGCCCTGGGCTATAGCATCACAGGCTTGATGGAAGGCAGGGATGACATGGAACAGTCCTAATGGTTACTAAAATACTGAAGTACCTCCATATCTATTGGTAATTAGTCAATTTTAGATCCTGCCAATCCTATAGCCCCTCACCTAGGATCCCAACTCCTCAGTATAGTAACGGAAGGTACAGCCTAGCACAGCAGGGGATCACCAGAGCTGTTAAATATTCTGATTATCACCAATGGGTGAAGATGAATCACATGCCCACTCTTGAATGTTCATTAACTCTGCCGTTAGCTTCATCTCCTTGGATTCCAAGAGAGAACAGTATCTCTTAGTTTTGCCTCAAGTTCTCAAACCAAAATAAAATATCTTTTTGGCCAAACTAAACCATTCAAAGTATCCCTAAGCTAAATACCAAGACTAAGGGAAAAAAAGGACCTTTTAATCCATGGCCACAGCTTTGTTTGAGGACTTGACCATCCCCTAAAGGTGAGAGACAAGAGTCATCCCGACCTTCAGTTTAGAAGAACAAACCAGGTCACTTTCCCAGACAAGACCTTCACAAGCCATCTTCCCTCCATCCCATGCCACCTAACCAGGCAGCTTCCCCACTCCCCATGATTTTAAAACTTATTTCTCATGTGACCAAGGACTTCTTTGACACTTGAGTCCACCAAGTGATTTGGTGAGAACTTGACCCTGGAATATGCAGCAACATCAACCCTGCCATCTGCAGTCAAGAGGAAGCAGCAAGAGCTGAGAGGGGCAAAAGAAACTGCCAGCGGGGCAGAGGATGTGGAGAGAAGGGTCGTTCATGGAGCAAAAGAGTTCTGCTGTTCATTCAGGGGGTCAGAGGACGGCGGGGATTGCATTTAGATAGGCAATCAGGCATCACTCTGGGAAATAAGGGAAAAGCCAAAGCACAAAGGCCACAACTACTCACCGGGGTTGGTTATTGTCAGGAGATCAAGCTGCCGCTGTTGCTGCAAAAGAAAACACCTTGTTGAGAGCACTGATTTGAGTCAGAGCCAAACTTGTGCTTAGCAGGTCAGGGTGGACATACAGAGGGGATGTTCAGACACCAGAGTAGAGTCTATTGTGGGTAACTTGGTGCTCACTCACAATTCTGTAGAGAGACAAAGGGAATGGGCAGCCTTTTTGTTCTTGAGCAGTCAGAACTGAAAGGGTCTCAGAGATCTTCTGCTCAAGCCTATATTATACTTAGGGAAAAGCCATGGGCTCATTTGTTTGTTCCAGATAGCCTTAGATTTTTCCCTGCTCATGCCAGTTGCCCTGTTAAGTATCTGATATCCTGGCCATCTTCTTTGTCTTGGAACCTTAAGTCATAGTCACCCTCCTGATATACCTATCTAACCAAGATATTTCTGAGCTGCTTTATTTCCTGAATTTGCTCAGTAATGCTATGACAATTTTAATTACTATCAAACTGTTCCTTCTCTAAGTGATTCCTCATTACTTCATATCACACACATTCAAGAAAAATATTTGCTGGGCACACTAGGCTACACAGATAAGGCTATATGTGTTTGGAGGCAACAGGCCTAGGCTACCCCAAGGGCAGAGGTGATCAATATTTCAGGAGGCTTGCTCCCCATCACAGCACAGTCATGGGCAGGCTCTATTCTGGACAATGTCACAGGAATCAGAGGGTGGAGGCTTGGGGTGGGGAATGGTGAGCAACTTCCTTAAAAACTTAAGTCAGGATTCCTTAAGTCGACTTCTTTCCTTTTCCTACACTTTATTTTCCATTAATAATATTGAAAATCTGTAATTTTTTTCTTAAAAGGGGTCCGGACAAACTCCACTTTGAGAACCATTGCTATAGGCTACACATTGCAGGAGCTGATGATTACCTGGTATTTAATCTAATGGATACTTTGCCATATTTCACCTTATCTGTATTTCCTTTTAATCTTGCTTCTGTCTTCAAGAATAGTTTCCTGAAATTCTGCTTAAGGAGAAAGGAGAAGGCAGCCACAATTTTTGAGTATCAACTATAGGTGAGGCACAGTATTGGAAGCTTTGACGTGTTATTTCTTTTTGTACTTCTGACAATCCTACAAGGTTGGTATTGTACAGTAGAGGGACATGAGGTTCAGAGAAAAGAAATGATCTGCCCTAGATTACATCTTCATGAAATGGCAAGGCCAGAATTAGAATTCGGTCAGTGTAATCCTGCCTTGAAAGACTAAAATATGACAGTAAACATAAATCATTATGATGATGCCTGGTACTTAATAAGTGCTCAATAAAAAGAAATATTTGTATTGATGTTATTATTATAGAGCATGTGACCCTTGGTTTATATAAGCTACCTCTTCACCCCTTTTCATAAAATTATGGAAGCTTAGAGCTCAAAGGTCATTGAATTTGACCTGCTACAGGGACAGAAATCCCCTCTGCAAAGTCCCCACCAGTTGTACTAACTGCTTCTGTTTTATACCTTTTCTTGATGGGGAACTCATTACTTATCTGTTGGGTAGCTCTTCTTTGAATGGGGTTAAAAGTTGTTTCTTTATGATATCTCCACTCTTTCTAGCTGCCTCAGCCCAAGATAACAGTTTGAACAGATGAAGAAGATTTGTTTTTCTTCCCTCCAGGCTAAATATTCCCAGTTTCTTTGTTCTTTCCTCAAAAGACCTGGTCTCAAATCTCCTTACCCTGTGGTCACCCTCCTCCTCTATTTAAATGAGATCTGTTTCAGTCAAAATCTCTTTAAGATCTCTCTCCCCTGCTTCAATGACTTCTCGTCAGCCTAAATGCAGATCTGTATCCTTTCACAGCCTTCTCAATCACACATCTTTGTTTTCCTGCCCGTTCAGAACTCATTCCAATTGACATCAAGCAAACTATGCAACTCCAACATGTCATTGACCTACATTGTGAACACACATCCTTGTGCTGAAATGAAACACACGCCCACATGCATGGGCTAGAAAGAATGCTGGAGCCAGACTGCCTACCTTCCAGAGCGCAGAACTAGGCCAGTGGTACAACTGGCTCAAGCTGCCTTTGCCCAGGCCAACCTATGTGGCTTGGCATTTTCCTCAAGTATGAAGAAAAAATACAATGTGTCCTGTTTTTCTATTAGTTCAACTTTGTGACTGCTCTTGGTGAAGAAGTTCCATTTATCTGAAAAGTGTCTATTTCCAATTTAAAGCTGTTTCTAAATGATGACTCTCTGTCTAGGTTCCAGCAGAAAAAAAAGGGAAAAAAACCTGACAGAAGGCAGACATTCCTGGCTTGTGTCCTGGCTCCTCTGTGTGGCTTTGGGTAGCTTGCTTTATGTCTCTGGCCTCAAATTTCACACTTCTAAAATGTGTGATTGAAATGAGAGATTGAAATACCATCATTGACTCTTGAGTCAAATGCAGCCAGGTACTGTGTTTGCGGGCTCCCTCTTCTGGTATAGAGAGTTCCCTGAGAATCCTTGTAGCCAGGACACTGTGGGCTCAAAGGACAGAGTCAGAATTTAAAAGGGACCCAATTTCAAGCTTTTCTTTCACACTGCAATTTTCAGTGCATATATGTCTTCCTCACTAGCTGAGGAGCATCCTAAGGGCCTGGAACATCTGTTATTCGGTCCATGATGAGAGTAGCCCTCAGTAAACATTTGCTTAAACTCAACTGAACCATTCCTGAAATCCACAGTATCCTTTAAAACCACCATGCCTCTGCTCATGCTGACCTCCCATGCTTATCTCTCATGATCTTCATGGCAGCCCCTCCTCACTTCTCAAGACCTCCATGAGGTCTTCTCTGCACCTTAACCCCCTTCTCTCCCTTTTTCAGAGCAGAATAAGTATTTCACATTATAGTCTTCCAATATATCTTGTAAAACATACCTTTTGTCTCACGCTCTTTCTTGTTTCCTTCTCTGTTTCTCACAAGGTCCCTATTCAAGGACAAGACAATGTCCTTTCATCTTTATGTCGCCAGTGCCCAGCACAAAGGCCTGGAAGGAATGTTTGATGTCTTCCAGTTCAAATGATTCAACTATTCAATTATTTCTCTGCAGTGACCCTTTAGGTAGGAATTCCTAAGCAAGGGAGCATGCCCCTTCCTGTCCAGGACTTTCCCTCTGCCATGCCTTTGGGGTTCTTGCCTTTACGACTTTGCTTCCAACACTTCCACAACCAGCAATACCGTCTATCCACCTCCTCTAGGAGACTTGCCTTCTTTTACACCCACCCACAGGACTGTGTCTTCTTGACTCCCACAGTTCCTACTGCCTGTGCCAGTCCTAAGGTGATCCATTCAATCTGACCTGTTGACAAGCCCATTTAACCTGCTGACATATGTGTGCACCACCTAGTGGCCCAAGTAGATAAGTGTAGGTTATTGTTTTAACCTGCAGCCCTTAGAATAAGATTGCAAAATCTGCATGTTCTATATGCAAATAAAAACAAAAGTGGACTTCAAAAAATCGCTGCGCAATAATTTTTATCTAAGAAACTGGAATGTTCAAGTAATTCCTTCACAGTCCTTCAAAAATAAAAAGAATGAAATGAAAGTAATTTTCCAGTACTAAAGTCTCCCTAGTATAATCATTTGAGATTGCCAATGAAAACCGTGTGGCATTGTGAAAATAAGGCACATGATTTGTAGAATTTGACCAATAATTTATGATCAGTTTCACATGGGGGGGATCTTAGATATAAAGAATTACCAAATATTATAATTAGTTACCAAGAAATAAGGGGCTTTTATATGAAGATATATTATATAACTGCCTGGAAGGCAAAATATGCAATATTAGATGGAGGAAATGAAATCAGTGATCTAGGCAGGTTTCATCGGCTGCAGCAGGCAGGACTGGTGGCTGAGAGCTGAGCAGCTGAACCACTAGCCGATCAAATGTTACATACAGTCTAAGGAAGGCAGGGCTTTCACATGTATGGTAGCGGTTGTGTGTGTGTGTGTGTGTGTGTGTGTATGCTGCAGGTGGGGGGCATTCCTCCTCAGGTGAAGAAATTGTACACCTAGATAGAGGAAAATGTACACCTAGACAGAGGAAGGCCTATATGGTCTTCCATAGACTCTTGGAGGAGTGTGGGTATACCAGGGTTAATGTATGGACTCCTGGCAGTGTATGACCCAGCATCCGGACTTCCCTGGTAGAAGTGGTACCCTACAGACATTTAGAAGAAACCCATTTTTGTGCTTAACCACCATGGGATGAATGCTGTGTCATGGCTCCATAAAGACCATTGAGGGGTGGGGGTTCCAAGGTCAACAGGAGCAATCTCTAAATATGGTGCCTGTCAGGAATGGCCGGAGCATCTATAGTGCACACTTAAGGAATTGTTTGCCAAAACCCTTGCTCCAAGAGTTACCCCTATTCTTCCATGCATTTAGTGGAAGCTATTTTGTTAATACAATGTCACCCCACCTGTGGTCACAGCTGACTGTTCCAAGGGTGGAAGTACTAAAAGGTGGGCCAATTAGAAACCTTATCCAGGGATTTTGGATTTTTTTACGGGTTCAATTTCTTCTCAATGAAAACTATTGTTGTCCTAAGTTTAAAAAAAAACACCTATCTTTATTTTTTTGTAATTGAAAACAATATATGCTTATTTTTGTCATTTTCCAAGTGTTTAGAATATTTATAAATAAAAATTAATGAAATCCCACCACTGAAAGAGAACTATAGTTAGCATTTTGGTGTATTTTCTTGTCATCTGTTGCACTTGGGTATATTTAATAAGATAATATTTACATGTAATAAAGTATGTTTTAATCTTGTACAACATTGTTACTTTTTTTTGCCCCAGGCCATCTTTGGCTTGAAGCATGTGGGTGTAACTCACATATATTTATTGTCATAACTGATATATTTACTCTTATTGCTGTGATTTTGTTGCTAGCCCTTTTTTCAAAGAAGGTGGAATTACTCAGCAAGACATCAGTAGGGTACCACTTGGTTATTTTGTCACAAGGAGTCAGTTTGAAAGGCCCAGTTACTGCAGCCTAGTGATGTAGATAAAGTATTCTAAATATGGAGAAGTCTCTTCCAGGCTATAATATTCAATCTGGAAGATATTCTCCTTCATATATGAAGCCCCTTTGACTGCAGTTACAGAACGCATTTTGTAGAAAGAGCTCCAGACTCAAAATCAGAAAGATAAATGTGTGAATACTAATTCTGTCATCTATGAGCTGTGTTATCCTAGGCATGTTACTTAAGCTAGCTGACAATTAGGTATTTCCTCTATAACAGGAGTGTAGACTAACCTCCAGCAGCCTAACAGGAAGGAGAAGCTGAGAGCAATAGGAAGAACCTTTTTGAATAGCGGAACAACAGACAGAGAAGGGAGCACACTGTCTGAAAGACAGGATTTCTGAGTGCAGGCTCCAGTCCTGCCCTACCTCCAGCTGAGACTTCGAGTTTCTCACCATCTGGCACCTAGCATTTTACAACAGCATCTTAACTGGTCTCCCTGCTTCTAGTCTTGCCTCCTCCAGTTCATCTACATTGCAGCTGGAGTGAGATTTCTAGGATGCACATCTAAAAACTCATCAGGGCTCCTACAGGATAAAAATCTAACTCCTTAGCTATTATTAGAGGACTTCCATGACCGACCTTCTGTCTCCTGTTCTGCATATTTTGAGCCACGACGGACCACTTCCAGTTCCCCAAATCTGCTGCATTCTCATCTATAAGTCTTTGTACATGTTGTTTCCTCTTCTTAGCAACAATCCCGCACTCATCCTACTTCACCTGGCTCATTCCTACTTGTTATTTCAGCTCTCAATTCATATGCCACCTCTACTATAAAGTCTTTCTTGATCTGCTAAAGCTGGTCTGATCATGTCTTTATCTCCTGACCTTCGCCATCAGAGCACCATCATAGTGCATTTCCCTGGCCTATTCACTCCTCCATCCTGTCTACTGGTTTTGTGAACTTCCACAAGGCAGGGTCTGTGTCATCACTACTTCTCTCAAGGACTAGCCCAGTACCTGACTAATACATGATGCTCAATAAAGATCTGCTGATCATCTGTTATCAAGATGACAACTAGACAGGGTCCTACTGAATTGGTCATTAAAGAGGTCTTTAGTTTATCCCCTCCTCTCTCAACACACACACACACACACACACACACACACACACACACACACACACACGTATGCGCACACACACATCCCAGAATTTTTCGTAAAACCCTTTCTGTTTCTGTCTTGGGGACCTACGGATTGGGCTACAGATAATTTGGCCTTCTTCATCTGGATGGGTAATTATGAGGCTGTGGTTAAAAATGGACTTTTCATTTTGGTCACGAACTGCATCGCAATTACTTCTCAGAATAAAAAAGGGACATGGTGTTCTGGGAGCTTAGGGGCTGGTTTGATGTGTAGAGTGCTGCGTGGTAGAAGAGAATAGTCACTGATTACGTGTTCTGTTTTGCTTTCTGTGTTTCATGCAGGATAGCTATTTGGGGAAAAGTCAGTCTTTCATGGCACAGACTGGAGATGATTTAAACAAGAGCACCAGTAATGCCTGTGTATTCTCCTGTCACTCCAGAAGCCAGCTACCATGGGAAGGACCTGAGGATCAACACCCTCGAGAAACGGGAGTCACAGGGACATAGGCATACATCTGGGTCCAGGGCTCAGGCCCCTCCTTTTCCTATACCCCACTTGCCTGCTCAGCTCCTCCCCTCTTATAGCCATATTCATTCTCTTGGCATCTAGGGAATCTCATGTGCCCTCCCTGCACTATCCCAAGCATAATCTGTTACTTAGAAAATATGGCAGGTAGTTCTGGCCTCTCTCTAAACCTACTGCTTGTGATTTCTGTTCTCCCACCTAGCCTCCCCACTTCCTGCAGGACTGATTATTCTAAAATTAAATTTGCTCCTTTCTTAGAATAATTTAATGAACCTCATTGTATTTCTGATAAAGATGAGATTTCTTAGCTTGATATTCAAGAAGCATGTGAAAATTTTCTATGAGTTCTACGTGCTATTTGAAAAGCAGTTTTTATGTTTTAATATTTGGAAAACAAACAAAAGTTATCCATTATTTTCAGAACCAAACTTCAGACAATAAAGGTGGGCCTTATCCTGTTAGTCTGTGTCACATGTCAGAAGGAAGGAGTGGGGGGAGCCAGTCACCTCTGTGGGGAAAGGGAGCAGGCATTAGGAGAGTTTAGAAAACACTGTCTCAAGGCCCTGAGTTCATGCCACGCCCCATCGGCCCTGGATGCAGTCCTTCTATTTGCCTGAGCACACTGCGTGCCACCACCGTAACTGTTCACTGACACTGCTGCTTTCTGCCCTGACATGGCCCTTGCCCCACGTCTCCTCATGCTAAACAACTGGTGTGCAACACGGATTGCCCAGACAGCACTGTGCTTTTACTCTTTGACTCTTCATTCATTTATTTGTAATTCGACAGGTATCAATGGAACATGTACTCTGTACCAGGCACGTTGCTGAGGATAGGGTGAGAAAGACCCAGCCTTTCTTTAAAGAGACAGCTAATAGTGACGTGATGAAGATGGACTTATTAAGCAAATAATTGTACAATATTAAATTATGATAAGTGCTCCAAAGAAAAATATGGGTAAAAGTACTATGACCAGGGTTCAAAACGTTCTCTCAAACCTCAGTTGCCTCACTGGCAAATGCCCAGATGCCACCCCTAAACATCCCCCAACTACACTATCTTCTAGGGGAATATGAGTAATGGCTGGGGTTCTGCCTCCCTTTTGGGTACCCACTCCTGTGAGGATAAAAAATGCATTAGCCTTTTACCCAGGGAGAGAGTGAATATCACTCAAGGCTGAAACAGAATCCTACAACTAGGGGTTAAATCCAGCGGGAAACAGAGTGGGGTATCAGACAAAAAAGCTGGGGCTGAACATGTGATATTGCTTCAATATATTTCGCTGAGTAGTTTCTGCTCCTGTACTTCCTGATATTGGAAAAGCCAGGTGAGTGACTTTCATCCCCAGGGCAGCTTAAAAGGAGCATTTTATTTCAGCCCCTGGCAGCCTATACAAAAGCAGGGCAAATGGAAATGGAGAAGAGCATGTAAAACTACAAAGACATTTTGTAAGTAGGAATACAGGAGCAGGGGTTGTAGCAGCTGCCATTCACTGAGCACTTACTGTGTGCCAATCCCCACAACATTTGAGGCAAGAATTATTATCCCTTTTCACAAATGAAGAAGCTGAGGGTTGAAAAGTTAGGTCACTTGCCCAAGGTCACAGCTACTAAGTGGAGAAACCCAGATTCAAATCCATACTATTGGCCTTGGAAGCCTACGCTTAGTTAGCTGTGAGAGCAGTTAGTTGTGAGAAATGAGAAAAAATCTTGGCTGCTTCCCAGGTTTCTAGGCAGAGGGGCAGTATGAACTGTGGTGGGCGACACTGCACACCTAGAACAGCCTCTGCTCACAGTGGAGCGGTAGAAGCTACAATTTAAGTGTGACCTTTTCTACTTCTCCTTTGTAGTGCTCACAGTTTGAAATTCTATATTTACCTGTGTTTATATTTGATTAATGCCATTCCCATTATAGCCTACGCTCCATGACAGAAAGGACAAAGTTTAACTCCGCTGGTAGAATGGACTCTGTCTGAATATGTGTTAAAAGACTGTATATGGAAGGTTAGCTCAGGTTTTTAAAGAGGGCTAGATAAACAGCTGAAACCCCTACTCCTGCTGGTGAGAAATGACACATCCTAAAATCCCAAAGACTCAGATGGAGGCTTATGCTGGGGACCTCACCCTCCCCAGCTCTGGAAGAAAAACCTATGCGTGCATCAAGAAACACATACACACAGAGAGAGGCTGCTCCAGTCATGACAGACCGTTCCTTCCCCACCCTCTGCTCCAGTGATCTGAGGCCATGTGGGGACCTTCAAGAACAGACATGGTATCTAAAGTAATGGTGCAGCTCTAGGCTGGAGAAGACACATACATGGCTGACAGATGCCCACCTAGTACACTATCTAAGCATTGATTTAATAGTATCTCATATTATAGTTAGGTGCTTACATATTAGTCTTTTTTTTTTCCCCACTTCATTTCCTGCTCCCTAACCCCTGCCTTCTCCTCCAAGGCCAGGACCTGAATATTTTTCCTACCTGTGTATTCTCCCTGTACCGGATCTCCGATAGGTTGTCAAGAAGTTTACTGTAGATGTGATGCTTTAGCTTATTATAAGAGCAAGTTACATGATTATAAATTCTCTCCTTTTAAATATGTTTTAAGTAAGAAACATCTTTTGAGTAAGGAACATCTTTGAGTAAGAAACATCTATTATAGAATCAAACTTTAAAGTTTAAAAGATATGCTTCTTAGGCCTTTAATTTATACTTTAAAGCTGTGATTACTTTTTTTTTTTTGGTGCCCTCTCTTAGGCTCTGTGATTACTCTTAAGGTCACCAAGAGCCAGTGTGAATGAGGCTAGCCCATAAAACAGCCTCCTGGGATATCAGAGCAAGGGCTTTGGAGATCATGTAGCCCAACTACTTTATTTCAAAGAAAAGTAAACTGAGTTCACAAGGGAGGAGGGAGCTGCTCACTGTCACCTGTCACATTGTTTCGCACTGTTTGCTTATATGCCTCCTTCAGCAGAGTGGACAGAAGGGATTCATGTCCCTCTCCTAGTGCCTAGAAAAGCATATATGCCTAGGAAAACTGTTAGGAAAAGCAAGGGCATGGGGTGGGAAAGTGGAGGCAGAGAAAGAATTTAGTTAGGTGTTTGTTCAGAGTTTCAATGTCATGTTGTTTATTTGATTCAACTGGTTTTAACTGAGGAGTTATCAAGAGGGGGACATTGAAATGGTCCCTACAGGATAGAAACTATTTGATTTTTCCTTGAGAAAGTGAGGCCAGTTTTTAAGAACAGAAGGACAAGAACCTGGTGGCCATAAGGCCTTGGCTACCCTCTGTCTCTGGGAGCTAAGGGATCTGTGCTTGATGTTTGGTTCTCAAGACCATCAGGACATCTCCCTGAAACATTACATTCTGTCTGCTTCTTTACATATTTGGTTATTTAATATATAACACTAATTCCAAAAAAAGAATTTGAAGAAGCTTACAATAAAAGAGTGCAGCACAAAAAAAAAAAGAAATGAAAAAGAAAGAAAAAGAAAAAGAAAATCGTGTAACTAAAGACATGAAGAAAAAGAAAAAAGGATAGGAAAAATTAGATGATGCTAGGTGTGAGGTCCTAGCTCTCAATTCACATCCTAAGATACTCTGCTCACTTGTTAGAAGTGGGGTATGAATTTGACTCTCAGCTTTTAGCAGCCTAGGCATAGTGGAAAACCCTGTTACCATATCTTACAATATTCAGTGTCCTAATAACAAAACAAAACAAAACAAATAAAAACCTCAAATAAAAGAGCTGACCCTCCACCTTTCCTGACCTGAGTTCTCAGGGAAATCTCTTCTTAGGATCCTTAGAAAGAGTATTTTGAGGCCGAGCAGGCGATAGAATCTGGCAGGGACACACAGTATCATTCCAGCAGACTTGTGTTTGGAACCAGAAGCCCTGACTCCCATGTTGCTTTTGAATAAGACTTATGGAGCACAGAGAAAGATGAAATGTGGTGGTAGTGACAGCACTACTGCCAGAATAAGGAGCCACAGGTCTGTACCATGGATAAGAGCCAAGGACAGAAATGAGCACAAATCCTAGCTTGCATGCACATGGGTGGTTATAACCTTGAACAGATTACCTAATTGCTCTCTCATTTCCACATGTCTAAAATGGGAATGAAAAGAGTTTTTTTAAATAAAATATAATTCCACTCAGAATATTATTCCAGAATGAATATTATTATGGGATACATACAAAATCCACCTTTTTAAAAAAAGATAATATACAAGCCTCAATAAAAAAATAGTTTCAGATTTTTTGAGAGTATCAAGGTCACTCTCCTCTACTTAGTTGGAAGAGTATGGTGGCTCTGATTTCTAAAAAGATCTTCTCACACTCACACTCCAGTAAGTGTTCAATAAAGCCTTTTCTTTCTTTTTCTCTTTCAGATCCAGCAAGTATACAAAGGAGTTCACATCAGCTCTGCATAGAACCATGGTAAGGACTGGATGAAATAATGGATCAGAAACATGTAGAAGCCAGAAGCTGTGTGTTCTGGCTCCAACTTTCCCACTTACTTGCTGTGTGAGCCAGTAATTTACCTTCTCTGAACCTGTCTCTACCACATACTGGCTAAATGACTATAAGTCAGTCAATCAGTTAAGTACTCTGAAATGGGTTTAGTGACCCACCTACTAAAGACATTAGCTTTGTGCTGGGCACATAACATCTGGGTAAATGGCACATAGTCTGATATGACTTTTATTTTTAATTCCAAGACTCCTTGCTGGGAAAGCCCTCATTCTCAATTTGTGACTTCTCTCTTACATCATCCCCCCCGGAAGCCTCTCCTCTCCGAGGCTGGGTGAGGTGCTCCCTTACGGGCCCTCAGCTCCTTGTGCTACCCTCAGCCACAGACATTATCACCGTGGGTTGCAATTATCTGTCTGAGTTATCTGGCTACGAGCTCTTGTAGGCAAGGACACTGTGCGATTCAGATCGGTATCTCCAGCTCCTGCCACTGTACTTGGCACAGAGCAGCCCTTAGGCATGTTTGCTGAATTTCATGAAACTGTGGAGTTACTGTGAAAAATATCATGACATTCAGAATAAAACTCTGGCGCTGAGAGTGAGGCAACATTAATCTGTGTTCCTGCTCAGCTAGAGTAATGCCTCTGTACGACGTCAGAGTTATATACACTGCAGGAAGTAAAAGTGCCGGTCCATAAAAGTCTATTTTCTGCATTTGACTGGCTTTCGTGGAAGCTCCATTCTGTGCTGATTGACCCTGACTTTCCACAAGAAATTGCCAGTTTGATTGTGGGGAAAGACTCCAGATCTAATTGTTCTTTGTAAGCCTGAAACAAAAGGTATTGTTGCTGGGAAAACGGAATTGTCTAAATTAATTTTCCTGAGATAAACATCTTTGCTAAATAAAAGCAATGCATAATAACAACCAGTAATTAAAAGCACAATGATACCTTTTGCTAAGCCGGGAAAGCAAATGTGCTCACCACACACACACACACACACACACACACACACACACCCCAAAATGTTATTTTCTTGGAACTCCAGGGACACATCTTGAAGTCTGATGAGGGTGTGTGAGGGTGTGTGTGTGTGTGTGTGTGTGTGTGTGTGTTTAGAGTGGGGTGGGGGAGATATCTTTCTTTTTTTATTTTCTTAACTTTTACTTTTCAAAAACAAACATCATTCATCTCTGATTTTTAAACAATGCAGCCAGCATATTCTTAAATCCCATTATACTTTTAACAGACAGGTATTGAGAAAGTGAGGGGAATTAACATTTATTGATCTGCCCTTGTTTTCCCTTGCCTAATTCTCCTAACCTGTTTTTAATTTATTTCAGTTTATATATAGAAACATATATATTAAACTGATAAATCCTTTCTAGAAAATAATTAACATGTAAAAAACTGAATATCTGCTCTATAACAAATAAATGCTTTATTTATGTTTACTCATTTTATCTTCACAACACTGTCATAATGCAGGTATTTAACTCCTACTTTAGAGATGAGGAAACTGATGCTCAAAGAGGTTAAATAAATTGCCTAAAGTCACATAGCTAGTAAGTGATGGGGCTAAGGTTTAAACTGACCTTATGACTATAAAGCTCATGTTCTTAAAAATATTCTTTTCATAGTATATAATATCATTAAATAATAATATTAATGATATAAAATAAAGAGAAAAATATAGCCATTTCCATTTTTTCTTCCCCATGCTGTTTTCTAAATCTTGTCCAAGTATTTGTGCTTGTAATGCATTGGTAATGATTATATATAAAAAACAAAGATGCAGTCATGGCATAAATATGATTTTGCTACTTTCTGTATTATTATTTTTAGGTTACATTATATCATAAGAAGTTTTCCAATAGTATTACATAGTCATTGTAAATATTATTTTAATGAGTTTATAATGTTCTATTTAGCAAAAGTACATAGTTTACTTAAATATAGGACATTTAGGCTGTTATTATTTTGTTGTTATAAATGACATTACAATAAACATCTTTTTGAATGCAATTTTTCCCTTCATTTGGATTAGATTATTTCTCTGGGATGAATACCCAAGAGTGGAATTACTGGGTCAGAAAGCATGTACCTTTTTATTAATCTTGATACATATTGCCAAATTGCTTTCTAGTAGAACCATTTCAATTTATATTCCCATGAATAGTGTGCAAGATAAAGATTTTACCATAGCCTTGCCAGTATAGGAGATTAAAACTTTTAAAATATATTTTTTTGTTAATGTAATAGTTATATGGTATCTGACCGTTATATTGTCTTTTTTTTAAAAGGTGATTCAGTGGGTGAATTCTTTTTCATTATCTTGTTCATTCATTGTATTTCCTATAGTGAGAGCTGATTTTTCACATTTATCTGTCTGGCATTAAGATTTTAGCTCTGTTTTATTTTAAACTCTCAGAAGATAACCACTTCTCTTGTTCTTGGTTCAATATCTTTAGTTGCACTGGTAATAAATGATTTGGCACTAAATGAAAAGCTGTTTTTTCATTTAGGGTAATCTAGTTAAACATGGATCCCACTGAAACTTGTAAATATACATCTAGATAGTGTTAGTATAGGCTCACAAGCATTTAAAGATGCTCTGAGCCAATGTCTTCCTGCTTGGGAAAAGATATTCTCCTCACTCTCAGAGAATGCCAAGCAGGATCTCCCATGAGGGTTTGAGGAAAGGAAGCCATATTTACTTGCCTCATCAGGCTAATGGGAATTCTCTCAGAATACAGGCCGAGATTCCACACTGGGCCCTACCACTTTCAAGGAGAGAGAGAGAGAGAGGGAGAGAGAGAGAGAGAGAGAGAGAGAGAGAGAGAGAGAGAGAGAGAGAGAGAGAGAGAGAGA